>CABFOV010001203.1:23509-129392 GCA_902141375.1 Timema poppense
GGAAGGAAGTGGATGCTACGTGGGTTTGCTTGCGTCATCATAGGTTAAAAGGTGGAGCGATAGTGTACTCGGGATCACACAACTGGTCCACTAAGCATTCACTACGTTCTCGCATACCGTTCTAGGTGTTTCTAAGTATTCAGAGGGTGCGTGTTAATAGATTAGTGAACATGGTGAAGGTGAATAAAGAGGGCCTTATTAGCGAGGTTCAGTCAAGACCAGCTTTGTGGAGGGAATACCATGCGAATATTGGAAGACGGGATCTTACAGACAAACTTTGGGAAAAAGTGGCCATTTCTTGTAATATATTGATTGGTAAGTACCTAATAAGTAGTAAGGAGCTAAAAAAACGTGTCTCCAAGAAAATAATTGTATTAAAAAGTTTTTTATTTACTCATTCAAAGACATAATCATACTGCAAATCCGAATCAACCGTATATGTGAATACTGTCCCTCTGCTAATTACGCGCTCACTCGCTCGCCAGTTTGGCCACCCAGTCGCTTGCGCGCTCGCTTGTCAGTCTGGCCGAACCCTTCCTCAGAAAGTAGTAGTAGTAAACTACTACTTTCTGAGGAAGGTGCTTTAATAGCATCGAAATATTGAAGTGTGTGTAAATTTGTGTTAGTGTATTTTCTTTTATTTGTGTTCTACTTTTTTCCTAATACTTTATCATTTTATTCATTACTAAATATGAAATGAAATGAAAAATTAATTTGGCATAGCCTTAAAAAGTAGCCCTGTGCAGGGAATACATTTTGACCTTGGAAATGCTATGAGCGGGAGGGATCAACAACATTTAAAAAATAATTTTCCATTTAAGCATATATTATTGGGGTAGCCTCTAGTTAGGAAAGCAACAGAGAGCTCTTAACCATTTCCAAGCCTCAACTGTTCAACCAAATCCCCAGAGCACTCCATATAGACAAATGACCCTCAAACAAGTTGAAACCATCTCTCTCACATCAACATACCACAAATTAACATAATCCTTAGAAGTTGCTACAAGTTTATAACCATATAGTGATATTGAATTAATCACCCACGTTGGGCATTGATTAATTCATCACGGATCAGCAATGGGCGCCGATTGAAGTCATACCGTTTAGCTAGCTGTTAATTGCCTCATGATCAAGCACTAATTAAAGCAGTATGGAATTGCGGTTAAGTAATTGCGGACTAGATTTGTACTGTGAGGTAATTGGTATTTATAGCCTCGTGATCGAGCGCCAATTATTATGATAAGGAATTATTATCAGATTTAATAAATAAGACCTTTAATGTTGCACACAATTTATTAAAGTTATTTTATCTTCGGCACTGAAGATATAAGTTTATATTATACAGCTTAGTTGAACGACAGATTTCATTTAGTGGCACTGTGACTTCTGCTACTGCTATATTTATGCTACCAGCACTGTCTTATTACAATGTTCTGTAGAGTTATATCGCCGGCACTATGTGTATTCGATTTCATTTAGTGGCACTGTGACTTCTGCTACTGCTATATTTATGCTACCAGCACTGTCTTATTACAATGTTCTGTAGAGTTATATCGCCGGCACTATGTGTATTCATACACACAAGCAGCTTTTATATGACATACCCCTTTCCCCTTGGACCTCTCGTGACCAGTGTCAGAACCAACAAGTCGAAAGAATCCAGGCAACAAGTGTTATGAAGGCTAGCTTCCTATTGATTGAGAGAGCTAGCGTCACTTGCTTTTTTGGTAAATAATGCGGAGTTGACTTTTGAAAGAAAAATAAGTTTTAATTGTGCAATCCTTTGACATTATTTCTGAAAAGCACGTGATCCTCCATAAATGAAGTATTGAAAGGATATTTTACATACCACACTTTAAAGAAAAATGCACTTCATCTATGACTTTTCAAATATATCAGTGTTCAGGTGTCATTTTTCAAATCATTTGATCCTAATCGAGAGAGAGCTCATATCTGTAAGTTAAAATCATTCAACCCCCAAACTTTTCCTTTCATATATACATGGTTGTATAGCATTTTTTTCTTCCATCTTATTTAAAGGGGCGTGGTTGTGTTTATGCAGATAGTCGTAAAATAAAAGCTAGCAAAGCTTAGGTTACCGATCTACTAACTGAAAGATAATTTTAATCTAATGTTAGTAAATCAATAACATTGTTAATGAACATTAAATACAAACGTGGTATTGATAGAAGATAATTAATAATTGTTACACAAATGCATATTATTATTTTTCCCTTTAGAATCTTGGGAATGTGTGTGTGTGTGTATATATAAGTTTCCCCTTAAAGTTTAGGATCCTGCCTAGGTCTGCCCTGTACAGTTTAATATCATGCACAAGCATTAACTCTTAATAAAATAACTGCAAGTTTTCATTTGCACAGTGCTTTAAATTGAAAGAATTTAAGAGGGGAGAGCAAATTTGTTTACATTTTGATTTTGAACTCTGCTGTTATTTATTTGTTTTTTGAAGTTTGTCTTGAAGGACTAATGTCTACTCTCTTAAGAGCTGTATGCTAAGTTGCTAGCCTATGTTTGAATGGGGTTTTTGCTCTAGCTAGGTGAATGCTTTTAATGATTTCGCTTAGCAATAAATGGTTGGAAAGATTTACGATTTTAATTGTTTGTGATCAGTTTGACGCCGCCCCTTCTATGGACTCTGACAACGCTGAGGATAGTGTTGAGGCAACCACACCTTTGGTTACTCCAGAGGAAATGGAGAAATCAGCTCCCTCCACTTCCAAGAAGAATACTTCTGTAAGTTATATGTAATATTTAATTTCAATCATAATTGGTAGTCTTAGAATCCACTCTTAAGTGATTAATGTATATTTTTAATAGTGATTTGATATATGCAGATTTTGCTTACTCTTAATTATAGAAACATTTTTAATAAATGATTCTGTTTATTATTGATTTATCCTAACATTTTCGGACAATCCAGACAACCCTTCTTCATACTGATAATTTAACTCTGTCAGTGATGCCACATGAACAATAACTAAATGTGAAGACAAACATTTAGCTACTATGTTTTCTCTCTATATTATCTTATTAATTTGGATAAAATCATAACCAATGTGGAAAAGTTAACAGACCTCTCACCCTTACAGGGTTGCCACGCACCAGGAAAACCAGGAAAATACAGGGATTTTTTTTGTGTATGGAAAAAACCGGGAAAACACAAGGAATTTCTCAAAAAAGCTAGAATTTACTGGAATTTGTTAGTGAATTTGGGCAATACAGTGCTTGCAAGCTTAAAATAGTCGGAGCAATTTAGACTAAAATTTATAACTGAAGAACTGAGCAGTCTGATTGGAACACATTTCATTTATGATGATTATGCTTGCCAGCACCTCATCAGCTTGAGACAAGTCCTGAGTACAACCGGGACGACTAATTTGGAAAAAGCCTTTTTGGCTTCCTTCACTCACCTCCGCCAATACCACAAACATCTCGTTTCCTCCACCCCCATCCCCCAACTTCATCAAGCCTATGTTACATGCACGTGTTTCTGCTGCCAGTTGAATGAATTCATTCGTTAAATGTTGGTGTGTTGTCTGTTGTTTAAAAAAGATTACTCCCTTTGAAAGATATTATTTTTTTAGCGTGATATTTTAAGACTGCACCCTACCTATTTTGCCATTTTGGCTATTTTTAATTTTTTAGAAATGGCCAAGGTATCAATATTGTCTGTTTAAATCTTTATGGGTTTTAACATTTTTATTACAGTAAACTCCCGATTTAGCGAAGGTGAATTTACCTGGTTGCTGCCATGGCCAGCATAAAAAAAATTGAGTATACTGTAAAGTGAAAAGTTTATGAAAATATTGCCTCCAGCCTGCTAGTCTGTCCCTAAAATTAGAGTGGTTGTAAAAATGACCTATTGGGTTTGTGTCCGCGCATAGCTACTTTACCTCTTCCACCCCCTGTGAAATGGACTAGCCCACTTCTACCACCCTTCTCTCCAAGGTCAAAGTTTTTTCTCACATCTTTCTTTCCAGTTCAGGACTGTGTTAGGGATATGCGATACTGGTAAAATATCAATATCGGAGTATAAAAAAAATTAATGAGAAGTATAACAATATTTTCCATTATCGATACTTTCATTTAGCGATAGAAAAATAAAGGCAATAATAAGAAAAAATGAATAAATTTTATAAATAATTGGAAAAATAAAGGAAGCAAAGGGATAAAAGTAGGTAAATTAAAAGCTTTTGATATCTGCTAAAAAGTACTGATATTAGTAAATTATCACAAGGTTGGTATCGATAGTAAAAATATCTGGTATTGAAAGAAAAGTATTGATACTGGTATTGTATCATTCCTAGTGCTAGTTTAGCATCTCGTAAAAGTGTCAGATATTAAAATCATTTCAAATTCAAAACTATATCTAGATATGACCATACCTCAGGACTTATTTTTTTATTTTTACCCTAACCCTTAAAATAAATATATATAGACTTATTGACCTTCCAAATAACACCATATATCTTTTTTCGGCAAAAAAATTGTTGTTGGCTAGTTTACTGATGAGTGATTTTTTCCAAAAACTTGGAAGTATTTTAAAACAAGCTTTAATGATTTGGTTCGAAATTGGTATCTTGGGTCTTAGGCCTAATAATTGTGTTTGTGGTAAAAAGTTATTTAAGGGTATTTTACTGATGATTGATTTTTCAATTATAGTTATTATGATAAATTTACGTATGATTGTGTCGTATCATTTATTAATCAAGTACTTACTGTATTTGGTAGTTTTCGATGGTTTGCAGATCTACCGTGGAAATTGATATAACAAACGGGGTTTAGTAACCCTCTCTTATCTCGCTAAATTGAGAGTTGACTATGTTGTTTTTTATATTCATTCCAATATGCTAGGGATGAGGATGGCAGTTTATTAGAGGAAATGTACCTGAATGATCGAGGAAAAGCACTTCATTATTGTAAATTATTATTCATGATTTGTGTGGGCTATTTAGTCTATACAGTACATAATATACAGTAATTAAGATTGTTTAAAATGATTTTTAAATCAAGTAATACACTCTTCTAAAATAAAATAGATACCACATTTAAACTCAAAACTGTATTTTTGGTATTTTCACTTTTTCCTTCTTTCATTCCATTTAAGGTCTACAGCAAATATAACCAATTTTTCCTTCTAGAAAATGTATGCCATTCATTTCTCATCCCTTTTCCAAATAATTCTTAAACATATGTTTACCTTTTACAATAAAACATGCCTCCAATAACAAATTAACACCCTTCATTTCTAAAATTTCTTCTAAAACGAAATTTAATGGCTCTATAATTATACTTATGATATCTATTAGGTGTCTGGAAAAATGAAAATTTCCTCTGGAAACCTGCTAAACAAAGGGAATTTTGTAATAAGAAAATGGTGATAACCCTGCCTTAGTATGTTCTATAGGGTTTCATTTGAGTTTCATATGTGCAAGTCCACCTTGAAATATGAAAAATTGCATGCTTGGGAATATAGATATAATATGTTGACATTTTTCACTCTTTCCTTTACTCTAAAAACTATTTTAAGCTTACAGGCCTCCATCGTGGTTCGGATTCCACGTTAAACTGTAGGTCCTCCATTTCATCTCACAATCACCCTACCATTACACATTAGCGTAAGTGCGTATAACCCGAACGGGTAGTAAGACGCGGCGCTAATAATAATAATAATATTTTAAGCTTACTCAAAAGTTGTTAAAAAATTAACATATGAAATAAACAACTACATTTTTCTTATATTTTTAGATCAAAGAAAGGCCTAGCCTTAAAAGACCACTTGCAAAAAAATCTGCGTCTAGTCAGAAAAAGGCGCGCAAAACTGAGACTGAGATATCTCCTGTGGGGCCAGAGGATGGTCCTGCTGAAGAAGAAACAGTCATTGGAAGGTAGGTGAAATATTGATTTATTCTCTTGTAGTGTTTGTTGTCTTCTAGCCTAGCTCTTCCCATTGGCACTTTCTCGACGAGTTACAACGTTGGATCACTTCTCTTTTGACTTTTTGAAACATGTTTTGCTATATGAGGGCGTTACAATAAGTAAGGTAAAAAGTAGTCGTGTGCAGGAATGATATTTTGACTTCTGGAAATTTCCAACCTGGAAATTACGTTTTCCCTCGGGAACGGGACGGGAAGCTGGAAACAATTTAAAAATAATTTTTGACTTTAGTCTAATATCTATTTCTTAGATTTATAATTCTTTTTCAAACTTTTTTTTATATAGATCAGCTGTAATAAATTATATGAATCTGTAAACCTTGATAGTTTAACAAAGTCTTTCAACTATTACCAATTAATAAACGTTCAATAATCTGGCATCAAACATTGTTCTTTATTTGGATCACCTGTGGTTATAACCAAAATCAGCACGCTTCCAATAAATAAGTGGTTAAAAAGCTCTAATGAACAACAAACAAATAAGAAGGTCCAGGAAAAGGTTTTACTCTTTTCTTCATGATTCTTAAATGTTACCTTCAAATTTTTGTTTCTTGATTCCTTATCATTTACCATTTAATTAATGTTTAATCACTCGCCTCGCAGTAAAATAATTGATGTATTTATTAGAGATGGATCGAGTCCACTATTTCTCGAATCCGAATCTACATTTTATTTTCGAATCTCGAATCCGAATCCTAGCAAATCGTTATAAATTTTAATGATTTACAAATAGATCCACATTACACAATATAGGCCTAAACTGTGAATTAAGGTTTATTTCAATCATGCTTTCAATTTTAATCAACCCCAACCCCCCTTCGCAAAATACGAGTTATTAAAATCAAGCCAAATTAAACAATCTAGACTCATATTATTGTTTTCTAAAAATAAAATCAATCAAAATTTGAGTGTCTTTTAGTTATTTTTAAAAGTGTTGTTAGAGGGGTTAAGTTTCTAAAAAACATGTGAAATAAACAGATTAGGCCTATATAACCTTTGATCAACTTTAATCATCATTGAAGGATATTTTATTGTATTAAGATAGCAAAAATAATAATACAAACGGATATTTTTAATAAAGACTAAAAAAACATGCTTAACAATTAAACATACATTGGAAATAGTGAACTTAATAATGCTTAAGTATGTTTTATTATTATTTTATTTTATATCCATTATCAATTTTTGCGTAGAAAATAAATATATTCGATTCTTGCGATATATTGATTTCTGAGAAAACATTCTATTTAAAACATGAACATATTTTCGACTTATATATATTCATTCCCATTTTATAAGGCAGGACTACGTTTGAATATTTCTACAATTACTTCAATAACATATTTTTTTGAATAATAAAAACTAAGTTAAAATCAATTAAAAAATAAATAATGGATTAGCAAGTCGTTATTTGATTCTTAAAACTCGAGAGCGCTTACTAAGTGATCTAAATCGGTTTCTAAACAAACAATCTATATACATAGGTCGATAGGGATAATTAAACAGTTTTATAGGTGTCTGACTGTTGACAGTATTTATTTTTCATGAAACCCAACAAAATATCTAACTTAAGGATCGTATGCAATAAATTGGGGCTCTTTACATAGTTGTAGATAATTAAAACCAGTTGGGTAGTAAGAATTAACAGTATCTTTATTTTAATCATCACTCGGGCGAGTAAACATATACGTCATGGCGGCCGACTTTGTATAGTGTGCAATGGCGGCTGACTTTGTATCATCCGTAATGAGTCATTATTTCTGTTAAAAAAAAAGCCATGATTTGTTTAGTTTATTTCTAGTTTATTTTTAATTATAGTTTTGATTTTCAGTTTTTGATGAGTTTTATTGTGTTTATTAAAATATTTACAAGATTGTTCGTGAGGTGAAAGTTTGGAAGTGAGCATGTGCTGAAACGGTCGAGTCCAAGTTTTCCATAGATGTGGGAGGGTACGGTAATAGGCACGTAAGATTTTCCACACCTAATAATTTTATATTTTACAAAAAAAGATTTTATTAATGTTTATCTTTTTTGTTCGACAAAATAAATATTACAGATTAAGTTGTGCTTTTCAAGTAAGCCTAACTAAGTAATTTTTGAATTCAACATATGATGCTTTGTTTATGAGGTGAAAGATTCGATCATTGAATCCAGTAAAACACCGAATCCTTGAATCTCGAATACTTATCAGGATTCAGAGGATTCGAAGATTCGAGTGGCCCATCTCTAGTATTTATATAAAGTACTGGGAAGTATAGGGAGGGCCATTTGAGTTGCAAAAAAAAACAACCCCAGTTTGATCTGTCCAAAGTAACTAGAAAAGAACGCTACATTTGCATTTCAAATACATTTTCACATGCCTTGGTGGCGAAGTTTGTTAACCCACTAGCTTTGTGTTGAACTAGACTGCCGAGTACGGGAAGATCGAGGTTCAAATCTCAGGTGAACTGGGTGTTGTTTTTCAACTCTCCCTCCATGCAAATGTGGGTTCACTCCCTCTAAATTCAACCTTCCCATTTCCTAACCCTTTAGAGTAATTAGTACTTAAGCATATAACCCAAACAGGTATTAAGACGCAGTGCTAAAAAAAATTGGTACATCTACCAATCTTCCAGCAGTGAAGTGAGTCGGCAAAATAAAACTACATTGAAATATTACATTACTACAGGGTCAAAAAATCATGATATAAAATAAATATCAAAATACCAGATATATGATAAAAAAAAATTCAAATCATTACATGCACACACTCTTCCGCTCTATCCCCCTATCCCGATCCCTACCCCTCTTGGTCCCCCTTTACCCTCTCTCACCCTCTTCCCTTCCCCCTCTTTTTCTCTTCTTCTCTCTTTATATTTCATTCACTTTCTCTTATTTCTCTCTCATTCACTCTTATTTCTCTCTCTTTTTCTCTTTGTCTTCTATCACTATCTGTCACTCTTTCTCTCCATCTTGCTCTTTTTCTCTGTCTTTCTCTCTCTTTTACTCTTTAAATGTTTATGTAGATAAATATTATCTAAAGAGTCATATATATATATATATATATTTATACATCAATAACTACTTATATTTACACCTCTCTTAATTTGTATGAACAAAATTGATTAAATTATTTTAGTCATGGCAACTAAACTAGGGTTTTTCAGGCCACAATTCCGTTTTCAATATTTTATTTACACATTACATAGATGAGTACAAGTTGTTAACATGACTGTGAACAGTAAAAAAAAGTTAAACCATGGCTCCCGACTGTGTTGAACTAAACATATATCAAGATTAAGGTTATATATAAATTACAAACAAGAGTTTTCAGTAATCACTCATTCAGTTTCAGGCGTCTCATAATCTTCATCTTGTTTTAAAAATACACTCGCCTTGTTAAATAAACTAATATTTGGGCTTTCAACTTCACCTTTCTCTGACTCAGGCTAATCCCACTCTAAGTTTGTTTTTTATTGGATGAATCTTTATTCAAGTATTTGGACAATATTGGCAACTTACTTGCCTTTACATTTCCCAACTGATTTTCTAATTTGGATTGAACTAGGCCAAAAAATGCGTTTAAGGCTAGCTGTGGTTGCAACAGCTTTCAAAAACTGTCATCAAAAATCTTATCAGCTCTTTTTTTAACGTTGCCTAATCAAACCAATTATCAGATTCTATAATATCAACTGATTTCCGCCAAATCAATGGAGGGGTGTTACAGAACTGGTTACCAAACATATGAAACATATGAGTGAAAAGTCAAACGTCTAATAGAGCCATAACATTTGATTTGGGGTAAAACTATTACTGATAGAACGTAAATTCTCAAAAGCTGGCTAGTTCTTTTTATCTTTCGGTCAGATTTTGTCCACGGAATCTACGATCACATAAGTTTGCCAAGTAGTATACAGGACCTTATGCCATATTCTTATATTCTACACAATATGTCTATACACTGTTTGGTTGATCTTTTAGCTATTTTTTTTTAAACTTATGTCACACTTTAATAGCAACAGAAATTGTGTCATGATCCTGCTGGACTCTCTAATGCCACAGCTATAGCAGTCATCTGATTCAAAAAGTCCAAGGCATTTACTGTGATATGAACATCATTTACTACAGTTTTAAATATATCCTTGTCAATATCATGCTTGTGATCTTGGCATATCTGAACTATGATTCCTCTGTTGTCAAGGAGTGACTTAATGGAATCACTCACTAATTCCATTTAACCTCTAAAGGCATTGCAAGCGTTTTTACCTTTGTTTGCCTTATACCAAACAGCTGGTAAATGTTTGTTTCAAAAGTATTTTATTACTTTAATAATATTGTCTTTAACCACTGGAATTTGAACAACATCTGTGAATTTTTTTTAAAAATGAACAGAACAACCATACAGAGTTATGTCAACATAATTTGTTTTTTCTAGCTGTTTGTGCATTTTTGTTTTGCATGTTGTTGAAAAATGTGTAACGTTGCTTGACATCAACATTACAAGCATGAAGAAAATAAGGAGTAAATGAACACTATTTCTACAACACCGAAGAATAAACAATACTGGACTCACCAAAAGTGCCCCGTTTCTTGGTCAGTGTGTCTCAAGTCTCGTCAACAACATCCCTGCCCGCGCGCACTGTCTGCACCGAGTGTAAATACATAACTAAAAGAATTAGAGGTGTGGCATTTTGAGCGCGGGGGTCTCCCGTTGCTTCATGGGAGCGATCTAGTGGTGGACACGTGATGTTCTAGGCGCCTCTCCAATGATCTATTTGTTTCTTTACTGCCCCTGTCCCTCTGTTCCGTGTGATTGTTCTTCTATGTTCTTTCGTTTCCCCTATGTTCCCCTCCCCTTAGAGAATAACGGTTTATAAACTGATGTTGTGTGTGTCATAAGGTCACTTCTTGAATCACCGTGTCTTTGACACTTGCTCTAGGGTGGGATTTTTTCCCAAGGTATAAATTCGGTTTCGGCCGTACTAGTTAAAATTACTCTTTTGGAAATTTGTTATAGGTTTAATTGTAAATTTTAAGCTAGGTCTAAATTCCTTTTTCGGCCAGTACGATACAAAATTAATTTTGGATTTACATCTGTTGTTTTGGGTAGATTCTTTAATTTTGTAGAAATGACGAATTACGTAGCCCAAAAATGGCGTAATATAGTTTATTACATGTTAACAGTATTACTGGGATTTTTTGCCCTTCCGGCTTGGTAACTAATGGCTAGAAAGAATGAGGGACATTTTTTTTGTAAGTTTTTTATCTTACATTTTTTAAGGCGAATGCCTGGGTAATATGGGAAATGTTGATAGCCCATACGGCTAAATATTGTTTGTTGGATTTATTGTGATGACTAAAATAAATCATTGACTATCTTCTTTTTTGGTTGCCATGAATAGTTATGCCTATAAATTGTAATTATAAAGCATACGATACAGTCCGTTTTTGAAATGCGGATGGTTAGCCTGTGGCGGCAAGTTATGGTTGTTAAGGTATTGCGGGTTGCCGCAGAGACCCATTGAGGGGTCGTATGTTATCGCGAATGTAATTGTTAGGATAAATGTTATGGCAACAGTACTACTGTACGACCATGGGCATAACCCTATTTTTCGTATATTCATTTTTATTTCTTTCATTATCTATTTGTTACCTATATTCATATATATATATATATATATATATATACCTATTGTTAATCTTTTCTAAAATAAATATTGATTTATTTTACATGCAATCTTTAATTTACTATTACAGGTTTAAAGTCTTTCTTTTAACTCAAAAGATCCTCGCCCCTTTTCCCCTTTGACTGATAATACCGAATAACGGGTGATGGTTGGGAAGGCTTCATGACAACAAATTGTTGTATAGGTCAAACTGAAGGCCTATCAATGTTTATGTGGTCCTAATGCTCTTCTGCAATTTAATCATTTGTTGTTTGTTTTTAGCCCTCTTTAGTTTATGTATATGTGCCCCTGCCCTTGTCCATTAGAGGAGAAGGAGGGCGGTACAAATGTATAACTAAATCGATGATGAAAGTTTCCAAGGATTCTGATGCAGTTGTAATGTCTAAGACATATGCTGAACAAATCAGCACACAAATTGGCTGATTTTTTTTTTCTACAAATACTCCATTTAACCATGCTTCTCAAAGAATTTGTGAAAATGTTTAGGCTCATGAGATCAGATTATGAGCCACCATCACCATTACCTGCTCAGGAAAAATACTCAACACTTATTATGACTGTTTTGGTTGAACGCAAGGAAAAACTTCAAGGAAAGAATGTATCTATGTCATTAGATAGATGGTTAAACATGTGTTTTAGTTGAAACTGTATGATACATCAAGTCATTCTCACAAAGTAGTGTATTTGAGATAGAATGATTTAAATTCAATGATATCAATGGTATGTAATTGGCTATCGTAGACAGAATGACTATCTTCTTAGGGCCGGTCTTATGACTACTACATAAATATTTTTATCGGGAGGTTAAAGCTAGCTACCAGTTAAAGGTTATCAGCCACTTGAATATTTTACACGTATTTCGAACCGAATTAATCTGCTGTATAGCTATCTGTAGGATGAATATATTTTTATGTAGAAAATGCAAGGCTGGTACTGTTTTTACTGGTGTGTGCATGCATATAAGTCCTGATGCTACTGCTACAACCTAGCGAGTGGGGAGAACGCTCAATATTTGTTAAATAATGGTGGCCAAACAAATGGGAGGAAACGGACGGCGTGACGTAGGCGCAGAAGCTAAGTTGTCTTGAAAGTACTAATTTCAGTGTCCACCAAAATGTGGGTAATAATTTGGTACAACATTTACAAAATTTCATTTATTTTACTCATTTAAATAATTGGTTCTTATATAACTCTACAAATATTTATTATTTAGCACCGCGTCTTACTACCCGTTCGGGTTATACGTTTTAAGTACTAATTATGCTAATGGATTAGGAATTAGGAAGGTTGAATTAGAGGAAGTGAACCCGCATTTGCGCGGAGGGAGAGTGGAAAACCATTTAGGGAAAACCACCCCCAATTCACCTGTCTTATATAACTCTACAAATATTTATTATTTATTATTTAGCAGCACGTCTTACTACCTTTTCGGGTTACACGCTTTAAGTACTAACTACGCTAATGGATTAGGAATTAGGAAGGTTGAATTAGAGGAAGTGAACCCGCATTTGCGTGGAGGGAGAATGGAAAACCATTTAGGGAAAACCACCCCCAATTCACCTGACCGAGATTCAAACCTTGATCTCCCCGTCCTCAGCAGTCGAGCTTAACATGACCAGCACGTTAGCCAACTACGCCACCGAGCTTGTCAGTTGTTGTAAATGTGTGGATCAATTGTTCAAACTTTATATATAGCTAGAACCTGGGCTACTACTCACTTAACACGCAAACCAAGATTTTTTTTTCTACAACGCTCAATAAAAATGTGGTAAATAGTTGGGTACAACGTTTACAAAATTTCATTTATTGGACTCACATTTTGATAATTTGTTCTTATATAAAATTAACTCTACAAATAGCTTGTCAGTTTATATAAAAGTGTGAATTAAATGTTTCAACTTTATATAGTTAGAAACCCAGGCCTTTGCTTACTAATCACAGGAAACAAGATTTTAACCTAAAAACCAATTCTGATAGGCAAAATGTCATTAAAAACAATGCAAATGCTATCTTGCAGTCATAAGACTGACTTTTAACATACCCACCAGGTAGAAATATTTATTTACCAGATTAATATTTATCCAGGAGTCATAAGACTCTGTCAGATTAGAAATGCCGATGAAACACCCGTGTATTTCGACATGCCAAATAATACTTGCGTGGATGAAAAGGTTTCCAAAATCATTGTTGTGAATACCACTGGAAATGAAAAATTGCTCATTGCAGCTATGTTAGCTGTAATTGCTGATGGTAGGAAGCTACCCCCATATGTAATTTTAAGAAGAAAAACCCTCTCGAAAGAAACCCTGCCCAGTGGAATCATTGTCAGGTGTCAAGAGAAGGGGTAGATGACAGCAGAATTAATGTGTGATTGGCTAGCAGTCATGTGGAATATAAGGCCTGGAGGTCTTCTAAAAAAACGGGCAATGATAGTGCTTGATGCATTCAAAGGGCATCTTACTCCAGATGTGAAAAATAAAGTCAAGGCAACAAATTCTGATCTGGTTGTTATTCCAGGAGGTATGACTTCACAACTACAAGTCCTTGATGTGGTTGTGAATAAACCCTTCAAGGACAACCTCCGAAGGGAGTATTCATACTTGCTTTTGTCAGGAGATTATCCCCTAACCCCGATTGGCAAAATTAAGAAGCCTTCGTTGAACTTACTTTGCAAGTGGATATTAATTAACTGCTTGGGGAAGGATATCTGCTGAATCCACGGATTTAAGAAGTGCTGCCTATCCAATAAGATGGATGGCACAGAAGATTATATTTTGTGGGAGGACCATGCAGAAGAGATCAATGAGAGTGAAGAAAGTGACACTGATGAGAGCATTGAAGAATAATTTTTCGTTATTCTTAAAGTGTCTCATGATTAGCCTTTTTTTTTTCAGTGATCACATTTTAAGTGTATCAATTTTTAATTTCCAAGTGATCTCATTTTTAGTATGGATAACTTACCTTACCAATCGATTAAATTTTGAGTGTGAATAACTTACTTTTTTTAATTTCCAAGTGACATCATTTTAAGTGTAAATTGTGTGTGTTTTTTCTCTGTCAGGGATTTTATATATTTAAGTAACCTAATTTTAAGTGTAGGCACGTACCGGTAAATAAATTTTCTTTTCAAATGATTTAATACATACTGATCATATTTAAGTGGGAATATTGTTTTTTTTCTGAGAGTGGTTGATAATTTAGGTTGCGGCCTATTTCTGGGCCAATACTATATATCAACTGTAATATATCCTAGAACCCTGCACTACTTTGGTCATAAGAGTTTATTTTCAATGCCAGAATTTTCATTATCTTCAATTTTAGAGCTAAGAATCATGATATCAATGTTGTGATAATAAAGATTCTTGATTATTTTAATACTTGGTATATTTAAGGAATCAAGTATGACATCCCTATTTACCTGCATATCAAATGAAGGTGTGAGACATGCTGTGAGGTAAGTTTGTCATTGGGAAGAGCTTGGTCTAGTTGGTAGTAATGGTAAGAACTTTGCGTTTTGTTGCTAGTGTCAGCACTGGATCACTATTCAAGTATTGTGATGGTTCGATTGTTGCTACTCATGTTTATTAAGGTGAACATAATACTCACGTGTATTTCATTACTCTGTTAATTTCGTGTAAATTAAAAAATCTCAAAAATATACCTTAAGTTGAAATCTTAATATAAATAACTTTCTTTGATAAAATGCAAAACAATATTTTAACACACAAATTATATTTCTCAACTACAGTTACCTCATGGCTTCTTTGGTGCTGACTGACAGCTCACAGCTGACTTCTGACAGTCAACATTTAGGTATATACCTAAATTTTGAACCGTCAGAAGTGACAGCTGCTAAACACATGTTTTTGCTGACCATATGGTTCAGTGTAGGGATACAAAATTTGGTCTGGTAACAATTCAAAGCTTTCAGTTAGCACCAAAGAAGCCATGGTGCTACTCTAATTTAATTCACGGACATACATGTACTAGTAGGAACATGGGCAAGGGTGTTTGTCATATCTTGTCTAGTTTGTAGGTTTATTCCCACTCCTTTTTGGTATATGCAAGTACTAGGATGTGCAAGACTCACAAATATTTCAATTAAGACAGGACATATTAAAAAAGTAAATAACTGATACAAAATTTGCAAACTAAACCGAGAATTTACTATTTATAATAATACCACACATACCCTTAAAAGGTCAGTCTTTTCTCCCCAAAACAGCCTTCATTAAGAAATGTTTAGGCTATAAATAAGGTTTTTCAAGCTCAAACTTTGACATTATGAACTGAACTAAATTACTATTGGTATACATTGCAACCATCACTTTTATTAATTTCAATTTAAAATTTGTATAAGTTATATCTTAAGTGTTTGAATTAACTACCATAGGATCCCGCTTTAAGGTGTTTGATTTTACAGCATTCTGCTAATATGGGGTTTTTCAATTATATACATGTTCACTATGTTCAGCGATGAGCTCTATGGGCAGTGGGCACTATAAAATTATTTTAACTATCGATTATCAAATGACAAAACTATCAAATAATCATTTGATTTGTTTTAATTCAATTGTTTTTATTTAGTTTCATTCAACTACTTTTGTATACATACTCTTTTAGGTTTAACCCTATTGTGCACTTTAAATTAAAATATGATACTGTAAACATGATATTAGGATTTTATTTACATGTGAAAGCTTAAAAGCTATGTTTCACTTTATAGTTGGGCTCTGGTGCCTAATCTGCTGTATAAGTGGGGCCCTACTGTAAATGTATTGTAAAGGAAGTGCCAGCCGAAATGTCATAAGCAACTCACCACAGTATATAAAAAAAATACTTTAATAAACAAAATTTACTTTTTTCTTACCTTCAAAGGCAGTTTCTCGTCTTGTTTTTGGGTCTCGATATTTTCTCATATTCTTGCCTCGAATTGAAAAAGTGGTTCTCACACATCCCTATCAAATGCACTACCTCTGATTTACGCCATTTTCATCCTATTGCTTAATCAATATGAATATAAGGGTTAGTTTGGGCGGGTAGTAAAACTAAAAAAGTGAAGAAAAAATTTGGATCTGGTCATCTTAAACATGGCTATTACATTTGTTAAAGGATTTTATAAAGTACTTTTTGAATAAAAAACCAAAAATGGTCCTAAAAATACTGTGACTACTTGATGCCAATTTTATATTATAACATAGATCCCAATTTACATCCCATCCCATGTTACTCTATGTGATCCTTGTATCAATAATTGAACCACTGAAAACATTGTTTAGATGTCATATTATTTAATTTTTGGTTTATCAGTATTTTACTGTTTTACATCCAATTTTATAAATATTAGACAGACTAAACAACCCTAACATGTTCAATGTTAGCTTCTTAAAGCAACCATACTCAGTTTTCTCAAAACATTGATTGGAACAGTTAAGTGATATTCAGAAACCTCGTGTGTTGCTTGGCTTCTATTCTTTCTCATCCAAAGAAAAATTATGTTTTTATTTTTAACACACTACTTATTGTAATGAATGAACTGAAAATAAGCTGCACTCTAAAAATGCTATCACTTTGATAGGAAAAATATTAATCCAACTGAAAATTATTTCACTTTGAAAAGTAACAAATGAAATTCTATTTCCTTGTAGCTTTCCAATTGCTAATTTATTTTCTAATATTTTAAAATTGAGTTTGTAATAATATCTTAATACTTGTTAGAGATGCTACATGATTGGTCAAAGTGAAGATTATAATCTTGTTCAACATAAACTAAATACTTCTCACAATAGAATAACAGTTGTAAACATGAAATAACAATGAAAAGTTTCCATAAAACACGTGAAAAGCAAAAGTTATAGAATATTTTTTATAAGGGTGGTTTTGGGGTAAATAGTGTTAACTACTTTTGAGTCGATTTGGTATTTTTTTAAAATGAAAGTTGCGCCTTTTAACTCGCTGTAAGTTTCTGTAGGATTCGGGTAATGAGGACAGTGACTGGCCTTTTTTTTAATTTTAAGCACTGTGTCTTACTAGCCGTTCACGCTCTACACCGACTGGCAGTTTTGAGTTACTAAAACCATTTTCATTTGTTCATTCAGTCACTTTTGATAGTTTATTAATAATACCTCTAATTAGGCTGTGAATTTAGATGCATGGCAAACTGGCAAAATGTACCTGCAATTATTCACTTGAAACTGAAGAAATATTCAATAAAAACCTAAAAATATGCACAAACTAAAAGGCAAGGATTGCAATTAAAATAGTATTATAAAATTGTAAGTTACAACAAACAACCAAATATTTCTCAAGATTTTCAGGAGTGAATCGGTTCTGGTTATCGCTTAAAATCATTTTGTACTTTGAAAAACTCTTCTCTACATCACATAGTGAAGGAACAGACTCGAAGCTGGCCCTATTTCTAGTAGTACAGTCACTTCCTCCTGTATATTTTCCCTGTAGAACTTGGCTGATTCCTTACAAAGTACTGAGGCCTGCGTTCATTTTCCATTTCATCATTCAATTTAAGATTATTTATGTAAAATGATCTTTACTACACAGGCTCATCTTCTATTACTCATTTTTAATAATTCAAATAGAACCAAACAACAGCTTATCCCAGACACTTTTTTTAAGCGGGTGATGTCCACTGTAAATGTTACAACTCTTTGTGATATTTGGTTTGGTTACTTTTAAGAGTGTCCTCTGTTATAGTAATTTATCTGCTCACCTGCTATGGAGTTGTGTCTAAATGAGCCTCTCTTTGAGTTTCATAAGGACAGGGTGACCTTTTGTTTGAACCTTGAATATATTTAGTTTATTGATAAATGCTAACATAAGTTTAATGTAGTGCAATTTATATCTGAAGAAATCCAAAATAGTTAGGTCAATAATTGGGTCACTACTTTACCAAACATTAGTATTTACTGTTTGGTTACTGTTGTCTTAATAAAATGCTTCAAAATTGAACCAAATATTCCTTTCAACATTTCTTCAATTAATTTGTTTAGAAAATAAATTGTGCGTTTTGTTAAAACATAACAGTTTGTGTCTCTCCCTCAGCTATTTCTAGATGTCACAGTTCTAAAAGTGAAATATAGAAATGGCTAGTAACAATACAAAAGCTTGCAAGATACTTTCACTACTGTTCTGGGAGGAAAATCTTGCTGGTTAAATCACATTTGAATAAGAATTTGGACAACTTAAAACGTTAACAAGACTGAGGAATCTTAATTATTGTGATAGTTTGACTTTGAAAAAATGTATAGGGAAAACGAGTGTGTATTCAATACATATGGATTCAAGATTTTACCTCAAAATAATTATAAGCACACTAATAATATATTATGTGAACCCCGCACTAAGGAGCACCCAATATTTTCTACATTGTTTCATTTAACATGCTCTTCAGACATAGTTAGATAGCAATGTTTTGAGAAAGGAAAAATATACTCATTCACAAACTGTTGGTAGTCATTGTCCAGCTGCCATAAAAAGATGGAATTTTAAATTGCACAGTTTTTGGTAAAGTTTGGTATTTCACGCAACAAAAATAATAAACAATTTTACTATGAATTTACAGTAAACTAAAAAATATTTTAATCTAGAATGCAAAGTCCAAATCATTTTCATCTTAAATTAATCTTCTTTTTTATTCAATACTCTCAGTACCGTGCCAAGATTATGTACCTTCCCTCAGAAATCAGCCAATTTCAGGAATTTTTAAATATTAATTTCTCCACAGCCCCACATTAGATTTTAAAAGTTTTTAGAGACCAGTTTTGAGCTACATTCTTCTTTATCCTTATCTTTTTTTTTACCCTGTAAGCTAGCAAGCTTACCTTACATTATTCCACTATGAAATAACTTAAAATATAGATTCATGGAGTAATCCTTAAAGTTAAGACTGCCATCTTTCAATTGAGATGGAGTGTTCATACATGCTACTGCACACAGCAGAAAAACTGGAAATTTATTAGCTAGCTTGGGTTTTCTTTGGAAGTTACTATTCTTGTAGATATCCTTGACTCATAACATTTAACCCTTTCGGGACTAGTGCCACGTACACGACTGATGTCTTATAAACACGCCTTCAAGTTTTATAAGCGAACTACTATCGTCCCACTAGTGTGACGAATATGATTCTTTCACAAACATGTGCTGCATTCTTTTGGCTTAAGAATTCAATATATCGTTGGTGTTAGTAGTTAAGTTTACAGAAAACAATACCACCATGAAAATTATGTTGTCACTGACCTGAAATTAAGTCATGCGTAAACAACTATGGCAGACCCATCATAGGCATCTAGTTTTATTTCCAAGTTTTTCATGGACCGTGTTGTTAATTAAAATGAAATCAATGAAGTTTTATTAATTGGAGTGAAGGTTAAAATGAGTGGTCATTTATTAAAATCTGTTTAGCCGTTTTCTCGTAATTTCAAATACCGGAAATTGGCCGTTATCGTATAGTACTATGAAAATGTTTCGAACCCTATATTTTCAGTTTAGACCTGTTATTGAAGCTTTAAATGCTTAGGTACATTGTGTTGAAGTGACTCTAAATAAGTACTAAAACATTCAATCTTCACCTCCCCCCAAATAGTTGTTCTTTTGTAAACAACATTAGTTTTTGCTAAAGAGTGAGACATTGGGCTTATAATTACATTAAGCCAATATTATAAGGTAATCATGGTTTCATCCCAACCATCTGTACTTGCCAGGCTTTCCTCAAGCAGATCTTTGCTCCAAATCCTTCCAGTCAAATGTCAATACAAATTATTACTATGCGTTTTTACCAATTTTTTCCAACCCATCTTGAAATGAAGGTAACCAAGTTTATCAACAAATAATTTGTTCAACTTGTTTCTTATTATTAAATTATGTAACCAGTATAATATATTATTGTTACTATTATTATTTGCTTGTGTTTAGTAAAATAGGCAACATTAATAAACTAGTTTTGATGGCTAAAATATAAAAAAAAATTAAAAATATAATAAAAGTTCTAGTAATTATTTCCCTTGTCTTTCCACTGTTTTAAAAAAATGTGGGCGAGAGATGATTTGAGGCTGGCTGATTCATCAATATATGGGGGGGGAAAAAATATAATTTTTACATTGAGATCTAGATTTTGCGATTTTTAAAAAAAAATATGGGTATATATTGTGTACACCATTGAGATCCCTCTAACATGATAAAATCTGTATACCACAATGAGATCCACCTACCATGAAGAGCACATGCTACCATGACGAGATCCAGCTACTAAAAGACATCACTCAACATGACATAATCGGCTTCCGATTATGTATCTTCTAACACAAAAGCTATGATATAGTGTGTGCAAGCATTTTTTTAAACCTTATTTTGATACATCTGTGAGGCTAAGCAATTCAAAGCATTATTGCATCATAAAGCTTATAAAAATAATGGCAGACCTATAATAATTGTGATGGTCTTTTATTTTCTCAATTCATCTTAAAACTTTAGTAAGATTTTTATTACTTACCTTCTCAAGTTTCTAGTTTCTAGATTACTACAAGTAAAAACTTAATAGGTGATTTTTTTTACCCTATAGCACAGCATCTTAACTACCTGTTGCAGTTATATGCAAGTTGCAAATTATGGTTTATAAAATACTATGGTCAACTTTGCGTTGTACCGCTATGATTCATATTCAGTATACTAAATCCTAATGTAGAAATAAACTTGCAACTAATACAACAAATATTGTTATTAGTGTATTTGCAACTCGGCAAAGCAGCATCCCACTGAGACACGGCAGTTGTCCTAAAAGTCATTCGGCCTAAAATTCAGTTGGATTAAAATTATTTAGCCTAATATATAATGTTAAAACCTTTGGGTATCTTTGTAAAATAAGCACTGTTAGTTTTTCAGTCTGATTATAGATAGCACAAGTGATGGTAAATGGTGTTAAGATATTTCTAAAAACATAGACTTTATTCAAACACAGACTTACTCTACTTACTTAGTATATGGCATTAAAAACTCAAAAGCTCATTACCGCACTCACAAAAATACGTCACCTATCCCTATCGTGAGTTAATTCTATCCAGTCTATCTCATTACGCCCTATCTCTCTCAGGTCTATTCAAATGTTATCCTCCCATCTGTCTGGGTCTTCCCAGTGGTCTTTTCCCGTTGGCTTTGCCAGTCAATACCTTGAACGCTGTTCTAGATACTACCATTCACGCTGCATGATCTGCCCACTGTAACCTGCGAGTAATGGAATGCATTTTCTAACTTTATTATTTTCCTTATTTCAACCCTTTTATTCATTAACCATGTTGAGTGATTTGTTGTTCGTAGTTTAAGAGTTTGACTATTTTTATATATATAGATGGCTTAATATATCTCTATATTTTATTTTATTCATTAAATAAAACTACACAACTTATTTGTTGTTCATTTGGATGAATTTGCCTTTGGCGCTCATACATTTTTATTGGGTAATTATTTTAATGATATGACATAATGTGAATAATCAAAGCCGGAAAGCATTATCAAACCATTAAACAAATTAAAATGTTCTAACATGATAAAACTATATAAAATGAATTTAATAAATTAACAATAATTTATCTCATGTTCCCACAATGGGGAAAATATAAATATAATATAGTCTTTAATCATTTGTGTAGAGAGAAAGTCTTAAGTAATTCATAAGGAAGTATTGTATTAAACTTTTGATAACATTTTAGATTTACTATCCATAGTAAATAAATCAAATAAAACTTTTTTCTATAACGTGCAATTTATTTACTTTCTATCAAAATCATCATTCAAAAAGTTTGTCCTAAAAAAAATTAGATTATAGTTGAGTACAGAATGCTGAGAAAGGAAGATGTGCTGCTTGCAGATGCGGCAAGAGTTGTAATTTTAAGTGTGCATCCAGCTAGACGTTAATTTTAGGCTCGTCCTTCTCTACAGTCGCCAAAGGTATTCTGGACCAGATTTATTGTGGGATCTAAAATGTGATGACTATGGACTTTCTAGAGATGAAATAAGATTATCAGTTGGTTTTAAGATCATCAAATTCACAAAGCACGAACGAAGACAACCTTCTCAGGTGGAGCATCCAAGCAAATGCTGATTACTATGTTGTTGACAATGTTGCCCCTTCAGGGGCCCCCTTTCACACACAAAAATTAACTTAGTTTAGTGTTGAAATATTATGTTCGTAAAAACTAATATAATTGTGCATGAAAAAAATATAAAAGCTTCTTTCAATAACTTTCTCTTCACTTTTATTTCCATCTTCATAATTTTTTTCCCAACGTTTATTTAAAATATGAAATATCTTTTGAACTTTTTCAAGTATGATGTTCACTTTTACCGAAAGCCAAGTATTTGACATAAACACGGACACGAAATTCATGTGACGGAAAAATATCAAAATATTGGTATTTATCAATCTCCATTAATCTACCCGGAACTTACGAAAGGAGGACAACAAGCGTTGCTTCATAGAATCAACACACTCTACATCGCCCTGGCACAGGAATGGCCGACCACCCTAGCAGCTAGCGGAGGAATTGCAGGGGACCTGGCCATCTTTAACTACTGTCACTGCAAATTCAATACTAAAAATAATTAGCACTGAGCTAGGTCTATACTTTTTAAGTACTAATTAATAAAATCAGTTATAATTGGAAAGGTTGAATATAGAGGAAGTGAACCCAAATTTGTTTGGAGAGAGAGTAGAAAACCATCTAGGAAAAGCCACCTCGAGTTCACCCGAACGAGATTTGAACTTTGATCTCCTCGTCCTCGGCAGTCTAGCTATACACAAAACTTGCGTGTTAGCTAACTACACCACTGAGATCGGTAAAAGCCAAAATCAGTTTGCAGGGACAAGTTAACAGCTTGCGGTACAGCACTAACGCCAAAACCTAATGCAGTTGCTAGTGATTGGGGTGCACTAGTTTTAATCACTTCTTTAAAAGTTAAAACCATAAAATGAAATTTAAGTTATTCAAATTTTTCTACAATATTTGAATGAAGTGCGTGTTATTGTGAAAAGATACTAGCATATTTTAGCTTCTTGCCTGATCACAGGAACTAAAGAACCTGTATTCCTTAGAGCAATGGTTCTCAAACATCTTACTCTGTGACATCTTTTAAATATACATCCAAGCGAGGAAATTGCACCAGGACCCCTCTTCCCCCCAACCCACCTCTCTCTTTCCAGTGTATGATTTGAATAAAAATATTCTGTTGGTTTAATGCACTTAGGTATATGCATATTTTTACATTTTGTAGGGGAATTAATAAAATTAAAAATAATTAGAATTAAAACAGTTTTATATAAATTCAACGTCTTACAAAACACAAAATAATAATAGCGCTTTAACATTAGCATTTTTAGCACATTTTTATAATTCAAATGATACTATTGACTTTTGTTTTTAATTAATCACTTGTCTAATATTTGGTGGTGTAACGTGGCTCAAGTAATGTTGATACTTTGTGTGATTGATTTGATTGTTTTTAAATGCAAAGGTTACTAAAACAAGGAGTAATATAAGAAAGAGAAACTCTCAACTATTTGGCGACATAGTCTCGCACGGTTTCTACTCTTCATAGTCTCCAAAGCTGAAAATAGTTTCACACACGTAGATTGCTCTCTTAAAAATAGTCAACATAAATGTATTTTTCTGGATCTTGCCTAGATTGAGTTAATAATAAATTATTTAATGTCATAAAAATTTCTTGCGCCCCCCTTTATCAACTATTGCTCTCGCCCTTGGGGGTTGCACCCCACACTTTGATAATGGCTGCTTTAAATCTTGGTAAATACAGTAGCCCCACTGCTTCTTTGGTGCTGACTGACAGCTGACGGCTTTGAAAAGTTACCAGACAAAATTATGTATCCCTACGCCAAACCAAATGATCTGCAAAAACATGTGTTTAGCAGCTGTCACTTTTGACAGTCAAAATTTAGGTATATACCTAAATTTCGACTATCAGAAGTCAGCTGTGAACTGTCAGTCATCACCAAAGAAGCCGTGGGGCTACTGTAGTTGCACCAAAGAAGAATGCATGGATTTAGAAACAATAGTACATACTATTTCACTCTCTCTTAACATCACAGTAAGTCATAGTGAATGTTTCCAAACAAAACTTAGAAATAGAACATTTATTCAAAGTCATTTGGCCTAAAATGTATTTTGAATATAAAAGTTGATGTAGCTAAGTTCGTCAAAAGTCATTTGGCCTACAGTTTAGGCCAACTTACGGGTACTCCATCACATTCAGTGATGTTACATCTTTTGCTGTCTACGAATAAATGAACACCAAAGCAGGTCACAAACTTTGTTCATCAGTTTGATGTTAGGCTTAATTAAATAACATGCTTACTTTCAATAACAATTATTCTATCTCATGTTAATATTTCATTTTTTGGTTATGTTGTAAATCTTAGCCCAACAAAAAACTCTTTGCCTAAATGCTTAATTTCTTGGTAGCAATTCTTGACACCAATTTATAAAAATAAGTATCCCCTGGCCTTTTTTTCAACATCTCTTTGATCAGCAAAAATAAAATTTTCTTCCTCCTCAAACCCACCTTCCCATGTAGGCTTACTGTACATATATTTTTATATATACAGTAACAATTAAAACTATAAAAAATAATTGTGATTCATTATGAATAGTATTTAACAATACAATCTCAAAATTTTTAATTCACCCAAGGGAGGAGGGAATTATTATTTTGATTTATTCTCAACTACTTAAATTGTTGCTATTGTTGATAAATAATAAACTTTATATTTCAATAGACCCTACATAAATTGTGTTAAGCTCACCATGTAAATTATTCCTTCAATTGTAATTGAACATAATTAAAGATTTACAAACAACACAATAATGTATGTAATAATAATTATAATTATAGGAATAATTATTATAATTATAGTAATAATTATAATGTTGGGATGATCTGCTATTTTTCTGACTAGTCTGGTCATTTAGTTATTTTATTTTAAATGTTTCAAAGATAATATGCAGGAATGATATTAAAAAAAAGTGTTTGTTTCATTTTTATTTTGTTCAAAATAGTAGGTTTGGTTGTATAAGTTTGAATAAAAGCTTTAGGGTTAATTAAATTTATCACTGACCCTATCACATTTAAAATATAATTGGTTAAACATCATTTTCGTCTATTCAACCTTCAACATTCAATTTATTTCTTACTGTAGTCTTTGTTATTATAACATAATTGGTTAAAGTTAAATTGATTCTTTTTTCCTCAAGTTTGGAAATCTGATGACTATCAAGCTACCTGAAAAAGTTAAGGGAACTATTGATCTAAAGCATAAATTACAAAAAGTACTTTTACAGTGCATCAACAGTTTTATTTAGTTTAAGCTTGTGTAGAGTTTAAAGATATTGAAAATCCAGGTCTATTAAATTATAGGAAGCCTATTCGAGCTAGATATTTAATTTTGAATCAATTCAAGAAAATTAGCCAATATTTGGACTCGATAAAAATCTTGTTTTTACACTAGCTTGAATTTTATTTTTGTTCACATTTAACACCAAATTATATGTTTCAAAAGTTATTAATGATCTATTTCTAGTGTTTTTAAAAGTAATTACATTATATCTCTTACAAAATTTAAGGATTTATTAAAAAATCTGTATTTTCAAAAATATGATATTCAACTTTAATTTAAATTTTGTTCCAAACTTTCTAGTAATTTTGGAATTGATTAGTGTTTTTCAATCAAGATTCATATTGAATTTTAAATCACAAATATATTATTGTATTGACACACGATCAATGGGTTCTGATGAGAGATTCAAATGCTGGCTACTATTGACAAGACCGCAGTATATACTCACTGAAATACATAAAATAGCCTGCACAGGGTCTTAAGTCAGAGGTGTTAAGACTTGCATTGAACATTTTTGCTGTTGAAGAGGTATTAGACTTGTTTTAAGCATTGTTGCTAAGAAGAGATAGGAGTTGGAATTCTGTCCGGCTACAATGGAAGTAACTTTCCAGTTAGGTGACTTTTGATTTAAATTTGCCACCCTCCTGCTTAGCAAATGTGGTTGGATTGCCTTTAAACTTTCCTCTTCATTGGTCTTGCAATTGTCCTAAGTTATGATTAAACTTTGGTTAAGAGTAAGGAAAGGCAAACTAATCTTAATTTCAGCAGATATTACAAATAAAGATACTAAATATAATAAAGTAAACTAATTTATTATCCAATGCACACATTTTTGTTGAGATTTCTCTTTATGATGTGTGAAAACAATATTTTACATGACTATCTGGATGTGCATAATTTTTTATGTTTTAGAAATAATGATTTGTTAAAAATATTTTTACATCCAAACCAAAGTATTCAACAAAATGAATTGAGGGAATTTAAAATATTCTATAAATGAAAATACAATAGTCATTGAATATATTCGAAGGAAACCTGGATAGATGGTTTGATATGAGCCGTAATTTACAATTGTGTAAAGCGTTTTTAAATGTGTTGTGTCAATGAAGTCCTGAGCCGCCCGTTCTTACGCTGCACACTTTTGTGTTGCAGGTCTCAGGACGTGAGCGTTAGCACGGGCGGCCAAGATTCAACCAGGCAGATTTACTCTGTTTGGATTCAAACTGACGATGACACTGAGGAGTTTTTGTGTGACATAGCTGAGGGAATAGATGGTGAAGGTGTAGTGTTTGTCAGCTCTGCAGCTGGCAAGGACAAATTATTAGATGGCACACAGTTGCCTGTCGAAAACTCACATGACTGGGTCAAGATTAAAGAGGAATTGAATAATGGAACTATGATTATAGATGGAGTTGATGATCAGACTATATTTTATGTGACCCCTCAGACTATCAAACTAATGGGGTCCAGGAGGACTGTAAAGTGGCCGCCAAGAAGTTGTGTTGGGGAACAGTTGTATGAATGTCAGTTCTGCCTGAAGAGTTTTCGTGACGGGGGAGTGCTGCTCACTCACCTCAGATGTCACACTGGGTTTACACCCTTCTTTTGCAAGTTCTGTGGAGGGAAATTTAAACTCTCGGCTTCTTTGAAACATCACCTGGACACATGTCTCGCAGCCGCTTGTGCAGAAGCAACAGCTGATGTTAAAAAAGAGCTTCACCCACTAGCTAAAAATGAACAAGGTTTCTTTGAGTGTAACTACTGCGGTAAGAAGTTTAAGTTCAAAGCTAATTTGAAGGAGCATATTAGATATCACACTGGCAGGCCCAGGTGCAAGCAACGGTGTGACATTTGTACCAAAAAGTTCCTTCGAAGACACGAACTCTTGGTCCACCTTACCACAGACCATTTAGATATCACTTATATGACATGTGACACATGTAACAAAATCTGCATAAGTGAGCGAGATTTAGCAGACCATATGATCAGCCATTCTAATGAGCGGCCATTCATCTGTTTGTTCTGTGGGAGGAAGTTCAAGCGCAAGTCCCACTTAACGAGACACGAAACAAACCACAGGTACCAACAGCAAGGCCTTCGCCCACCAACCCCGCGCCGGAAAGAGGGTTTAGAATTTAAGTGCGATCTCTGTGGGAAGAACTACTCGACCAAGCGCCAGCTGCAAAATCATGGTTTCACACATACAGGCGAGAGGAACTACGAGTGCCAGCATTGTGGTAAACGCCTCGGTCAGTTTGGTACTCTTAAGAGACACATCCGTGTGGTGCACGAGGGCATCAAGGACTTTGTTTGCGAACTCTGCCAGCGCTCTTTCACTGCCAAAGTATCACTCACCAATCATAAACGCATTCACACAGGGGAAAAGCCCTTTTTGTGTGAGTTGTGTGGGAAGGGGTTTCGAACGCCCCAGCAGATGCACCTCCATGAGCGCATACACACTAACGAGCGCCCTCATTCCTGTCCCTATTGTGAGAAGTGCTTTCGGCGGCGGCCACACCTGCTGGTACACATCCGCACGCATACTGGAGAAAAACCTTATGAATGTGATGTGTGCAGACGCGGGTTTGCACAGAAGAATGACATGAAGAAGCATCGGGTGCTACATGACCGATATAGACGATATCGTTGAACTTAGGTACTATTTATTTAAAATTATTTACAACTTATTTTAAGAAGTAAGGGTAAGGAAGCTAGATTATAATTTAATTTAGAAATAAGGGCAAAAACACCTCATATGGGCTTGTTTGCAATAGAAACCCCTTTTAGCTTCCCAACTACAGCAGCCAAGCTTGTGTCACTCAACAATTATCAGTGTTAAAGTGTGTATTTACCTAGTATCTTTGTTTTGGTCTGTTTTATTTGCATAATATTTTACATACATGTTTTAAACTACACTTCTTCCATTAGCTCTGGAACTTTAGTTTGGTTTTATTAACACATCCAACACGTCTTCTTAATCATTGTCAGAGACGGCGAGTAAGTTTCCTTAGCTATGATGTCTGAGATGGACCCATCTTCGCTATTAAATGACCACAAATCATTTAATGCAAGCTTATCACAGTTTTTGTGTTCTATAAAATATTTTCTTGACCATTAAATAAGGTAATATCAGAAATTTTCTGGACTGATGCTATAAAACTCGTAAAACTTACCATAGGGCATAGTGGCCGCCATCACCCTTGAAGTAGTTCCTTTCCAGCGTTTCTACCATTTTTGAAATGCTTACTGGAAGTCGCTTTCTGTGAGTGTTCAGTACTGCCTGCGATTCGGCCAGGATCTTCTCATTAGTGTCAAAGCGATGACCCTTCAGCTTGATTTTCATTTTAGGAAATAGAAATGACAGAGGGCTAATTCAAGGGAGTAGGCAGGGTGGAGTGGAGTATAAGAGCCATCTTGTTTTTGGCCAAAAACTGCGAGGTGAAAAGGGAAGCATGAGACGAGGCATTGTCATGGTGCAACAGCCAGTTCTGTAGTCGCCAAAGCTTGGGGCGATGTCTTTGCACATTTTCACGCATTCGCCGCAAAACGTAGTGACAATAGGCGGAATTGACTGTTTGGCCGGCTGGGACAAATTCTTTGTGCACAATTCCTTTGATGTAATTGTTTTGACTATACAGTTAAATAACACTTAAGGAATTTAATTTTAAGGGTATTTTATGATTTCAATAGAAACAAAACAAAAACTGCCTCATGTTTTAAACAACACACAATTACAAATTATTAAAGAAGAGAAATGACTGCTACCAATTCACAAAAACATGCTTGTAATTTTGGATGGGTTTTCAAAGTAAGAATTCATTCGGTATTTGGATGGTATTCAACAATTAACACTGAAACCTTGCTTGTGTGGAAAATGTTAAACTTGAATAGAGAAGGGGGTTTTCTTATAGAAAAATATGTTTATTGTAGTTAGTTTGGTTTCGTCAAATTAAAGCAGAATGTTCCCTTTACGACTCTTTGGTTGTATTTGTATATTTTAAATAACATCTTGGTGCATTCATGTGTAAATGTCACTTAGGCCTGCTCTTGAAGTGAACGTTTTAGTCATGAGCTCACTTGCTTTAGCACTAACTAGGCTCTCCGCACCTAAAAATCAGCTATAATGACCATTGAATATTTCAGGAGTAGATACAAATTTACACTACTCAGTTAACTTGTATTCTACAAAATACGTTAACATAAATTTTTTATACAAATTTTTATTTTTTATTTTAACTCAACTTCATTATTTTGTTTGATGTTTCATTTTTATATTTGTGAGATTTCTAATCTTAATTGAGTTAATTTACTCGTGAGAACAGCTGTGCATATTTTTTCATATGGGTGGGAATACTACATTAAACCTTCCCTTTCCCTTCTTGTGACACTGCAATTTTAATTTGACTAAGGTCCTTTTAACCCTATGTAAAACAAGCTCTTTCCACTAATGTTACGATCTGCATCATATAGCTCTTTCGACCCCCTGTAAATTGTAGTTTTACATTCTAGTGCACATTGAATGTTAAATCCCTTGTAATTAACCTTCCATATCCAAACCTCCTAAGTTATGTAAGTCTGTCTTCATTGTCCGATGCTTACACTATTGTACACCTACAGTGAAATCTCTTAGTTATAGACATCTTCCGGGGATCAAAAAAGTCCATTATTTGGAAAAATATAACTTTTAAAATCTTAGTGCTTGAACAAATTTTAATCTAAATGAACCAATATACTGTGGATATCTACATCAATCTATTAACTGCATTGTGCAATAACGTTTGCAGGATAATTATGACAAGTGAATACATACTGTATGTAGCTTACTGTACAGATTGCATTATGCATAGAACAAACACAAATAAAATAAGAAAACAGCAGGCCTTTTCTACTGTAGGTCTATATGTGTGCATGAGCACAGACTAAATTGATGGAACAACCACCACTGAAGGCTTGAAAGGGAAGGGAGGTATTACCTTGAAGTACCATAGTCATGACTACGCAAGCTACTTACGAATATTCCCTAGAGGGGGAAGACAGGACTGTTAACACCTCACTTAAGACAATGGCATTGCTGACGTTCCTTCAGTAAAATATTCCATGGACTGGTGTTTTCAATTTTTGTGTACTGCCTGTAGATTTTTATGCATTCATATGCATCTCCAGCAGTGTCCGCAGCCTTCATTGAGAAGTTTTGTTATTGGGAAGTTGTTTCACTGTTAAAAACCAATGTTATTTTGCCAGAGAAATTTAAACAGTCTGTTATAAAGAAGAATCCGTTATTGAGAGATGTCCATTAAGGATGATCTTACTGTACTAAATAAGCCATTAGCCTGTTCAAATGTTACTCAACAAATATTTTGAAATTTTTACAAGTTAGTGTGGTTGACAATTTGGGGAAATTAAAATGTCCTGCTAATTGTGTATAAAAAAATTAAGATTAGTCATAATTGTTTGTGTTACAAGGTAGTGAGTGATACTTTAAAATACAGTGTTTATTGTTCATTAGAAAGAATTAGTGCCTAATGGCTTGGAAATTTAAGACATTGTTTCTACACTGTATTATACACTATACATTAAAAAGTTTATAGAATATTTGGTCAATTATTAAGACCGTTTGTATACTTCAGCTGCAACAGTTTCTGGAGTATAATGAACTCTGAACATTGGGAAAATCTGGGTTACTCAAGTTCTAGCATGTCATATAACCTTATTTAGTTTCTCTTTTATATCTTCCTACAAAATTGAATGATTAGAAAATAATATACTTATTGAGAAACACTTTAAATCTCTCCATCTTAAAAACATTTCAGAGCTGATTGTTTTAATAATAGTGAATAAAATATGGTTGAAGTGAGCACTAGTTTTGTTTTTCAAACTTCATACATTTTTTAAGCTAAAAAAGTATCATTTAACTAAATCATCAGATTACTATAGTCTCAATTATCATAAAATTTTATGGAATAAAAATGAACACCGAATAAAATTGAACACCCAGCTTAACACTTACACTTTATTTTACTATTAAGTTTTTTTTTAAAATATAGCACTCTGTTTGATAAATCTTTATATTAAATAAATTCAATTAACCTGTTTTACTTAAGTTTTATATTTTAGTCAAATTATTCTAGTCATTTCTACATATTGGGCTATTACAGACATTCATTTTTTTCATCCCAGTAAAATAAATACTATTGAATTGCTTTGAATGGCATTTTGTACAAATGTCCGTAACCAAACTGAAGTAACATTGATACCAAGTAGCAAATAAAGACTATATAGAATTGTATTTGTAATTTACGTTCTAGCACACCTCTTGTAAATTATATTTATATCCATAGCAAATGCTGATAGTTTAGGTGGGAAAGTTTTTTATGAAACACTAAGCTGAACGGATTGTCTGGCGGCGTGGAAACTCTCCGTATTCACTGCACCGTTTGTCTTGCAGGTGTGATGTGCCCCCGCCAATGGTCTGGATTAAGAGTGAAGAGGGTGAACAAAATGCCTTGGAGGGTTTCATTAGTAGGGGACCGGTGGTGGGTAGAAGCAGCACTGTGGTGCACCTAAAACAATCTCAATCGCTCAGCAACAGTGTTGTTTCTGCCACCTTCAAGACTGATGTGAGGACAAGTCGTAGTGAGAGAAGGTTAAGGAAAATGAAATCTCTTGTTGCAGATGGCAACTCGAAAGAGATGCTTGGGTCTATTTCTTGCGAGTGTTGCAGTAAAAGGTTTACAAGAAAGATCGATCTGAGGAGACATAAAATGTGCCATCTGCAAAACTTTGAGAAGGTATCAGAAGACAACTTGGAAGATGTTACTGACTTGGGGGGTGAAGAGAACATAAGGCGTGTTCAGAAATGTTTGTTTCATTGCTCGGAATGTGGTAGAAATTTTACACTAAAGGACAGCTACTTCCGACACCGGCGAATCCACACTGGCGAAAAACCATTCACATGCCATGTCTGCGGAAAACAGTTTCGTGATTCTGGAGGCCTGGCGCGCCACCTTAAGGATGTACATGCCGGTATCAAGAACTTTGCTTGTGACCTGTGCGGGCGAACCTTTGCTTCCAAGGCAACGAAGGAGGATCACCGTCGTATTCACACTGGGGAGCGTCCATACATTTGTCATTCCTGTGGTAAAACTTTCCGCTCTAAGGCGTCTTTGTACATCCATGCCAAGACACACACAGACTTGTACCCACACGCCTGCACATATTGCGATAAACAGTTTCGGCGCCGGCAAGAACTGTTGGCACATGTGAGTACTCATACAGGAGAAAAGCCTTACCCATGCGAAGTGTGTGGGAGGTTCTTTCGTGTTCGTGGGGAGTTGCACAGGCATCGGCTTATTCATTCGGATTACAAAGCGTTTGTGTGTTCCCTCTGTGGCATGAACTTTCGTCAGAAGCGGTATTTAAAGAACCACGAGAAAGCTCGGCACTCTAAACAGGAAGTTGTAACCCACACTAAATAATCAAATTGTCAACATAAGTGGAATTTTCAGCTATATTCAGATTTTGATAGGAAGAAACTGTTTTTTTGTCATTTTCAAAAGATACTAAAACAATTTTCATATTTCTATACAAAGAAAGACATTAAATTTTTAGCTGTCATTTTGATAGTAGAATCATATCTTTAATACTAGGCTATAGTAAAATAATATAAGTTGTCAACTCTTCATAAAAGTATGTTTGTATTTTCTATAAATTTCTTCCTCCTATAATTCTTCAATAACAATAATTGACATATTCTGCTGCCATTAAAAAAACAGTAGTCAACATAATATTTTTGGGTCTTTATTAACTTGAACATTAATTTCAGTTGTATAATTTAACACAGCTGGTGAATTGTACAAAATTTAGTTTATAGAGTATGGTATCCTTGAATAAATTATTTCTATAATCAACTTTTCAGAAATGTTCAAAAATATGGTAGCAACCAAGTTCAACTGGTCACCACTAAAACAAGGAAATTAAATGTATTAATGTCAAATAGAAATTGTAATGTACAACCCCTTGTTACAATAAGGCTTTTACATGGTTTGTTGTATTACCTCGAATATGTAATTTTTTTAAAAATAATTTGGGAGTAAATTCATTATATCATTTTATTTACTCGATGACAATTCAGCCTGTATATGTGATATATTAAGGAAGATTAACCAACACCATTATTTCCTAATCTGGACTGACCCATGCACCTGCACTAATATTACAGAAGAGATTGCAGAGTAATGATCTCATGTTCTCTGGGTATTGTTTGCTGTACGTTGTGTTATTTGGATGAAAAAGGGGGTCGTAATTTTGCGACACACTTTGTGTTGCAGGTGTCTACTTTCTACCAAAGACACAAACTCACAGTCACCAACTCAAAATGCAGAAGAAGCATTAATATGTTTCAACGTTCGAAGGATAATGCATAATAAAATTTTGAATGCACCTAGGACACCAGTCGAGAGCAGTGATAGTAATGATGAGAAGGATGAAAGTTTTATCTTGGACAGAAAAGACGTTGAGTGGATAGAAAAGATCTCCATGATGATGATGCAAGAGGAAGAGTTCAAGGAGGCCACGGTGTACAAGTGCACATACTGCAGTAAGAGGCTTAAGACTAGATTGAGCCTTAAGGCCCATGTGCGCATCCACACAGATGAGCGACCATTCATCTGCCATGTGTGTGGCAAAAGGTTCCGTATCAACATCAACTTAATACGTCATGTCCGCAGTGTTCATGATGGTGTCAAGAGTTGTGAGTGTGACCTTTGTGGACGCAAGTTTGCCAACAAGCGCACAAGGGACGATCATCGCCGTACACACACGAACGAGCGACCCTTTGTGTGTACCAAGTGTGGTAAGACCTTTAGAACACACACATCACTCAACAGTCACAGCAAATTCCACCTAGATGTTTTCCCATTTTCGTGTACATATTGTGACAAGAAGTTCCGCTGGCGCACCCACCTGGGGCCCCATGAGCGCACACACACGGGAGAAAAGCCTTATTCATGTGACATGTGTGGTAAGAGCTTTAACGCCAAAAAGGAGCTCAAAAACCATTATCTAATCCACTCTGATGTCAGAAACTTTGTGTGCTCAGTGTGCGGGAAGGGCTTCAAGCAGAAGAGAGGGCTCAAAAACCATGAAATAGCACATAAGAGCAACTCTGTTCATTAGAACTTATAAATACAAGAATGGTCTGAAACACAACACAGAACAGAGGGAAATCAGCCTGAACTGTATGATTATTTTCAACTTCAGATTAAATAAATATAAGTTTGAAAAATAATTGTCCATCTCAGTAAAGGGCATTTTGGCTGTTGGGGATATAAACTCTAGGGCAGTGGTATTTAAACCATTATTGTTCACATACACCTAGATATATAATTTATCTGTAACTTTGTACCACAAAAGTTGATGGTGCATAATGCAAGTTATGATATACATCTAAATTCAAAGTGGCACTCCAAAAATGCAAGTCTTTATGTCCGGGTATCTTATGACAAGCCCTAACTACAGTAGCCCCATGACTTCTTTGGTGCTGACTGACAGCTTTGAAAAGTTACCAGACCAAATTACGTATCCCTACGCCGAACCATATGATCTGCAAAAACATGTGTTTAGCAGCTTTCACTTCTGACAGTCAAAATTTAGGTATATACCTAAATATTGACTTTCAGAAATCAGCTGTGAGCTGTCAGTCAGCACCAAAGAAGCCATGGGGCTACTGTAGTCCTAATTATTCAGTGCTTATTATGAAATAGTTATATATACACACAAATACCACTACACCAGGAGAGTGTCTCCAAATTGTATTAACCTTTGACTTGTGGAATTATTTTCTTTCATCTAATGCCACTGGTCTAAATATATTATAATTAAATGGTTAATAAATTATTGGGTGATGGAAAAAGCGATGAAAAAAGTATTTGGTTAGCACTATACTTGAATAGCATGATAAACAATCCAAATATCAATCTTAATCACATATTTTTTCTAGACTTTGTATGCTGAACAGTTTTATTTGAGCCGTATTTTAACACTTTCTAAAAGAAAAGGCAAATGAAAGTTGCAGCGTTTAATCATAATTTGTTTTTCTTTGTCTTAGATTGCTATGGTACTCGTTAAATTATCTTAATAAGTCACACTAGCAAGGTTTTGTCCAAAGATTCGTACCTCAACAGTATCACTCCATATCCATGTTATGAGGACTTTAATAATTTTGTTACATTTGGTAAATAATTAAAGTGTGATCCATTGTTACACTAGAATATTTTTCAACTATATTGCCATTAGTAAATAAAATTGTTTTTAATTTTCCTTTAAAACATGTTATATTTCAATAGATATAGATGTTATTATTAATAGCATCTTGTTTTTTTATTAATAAAAAAAATCAGATTATAACTTAACCACAAATTACATATAAACAAACGCCTGACACCTAACTATACATCACATGTAAATACTTTACTCCTAAGCTGTTCTTTCACAAAATAGTATTTATTCATGACTCTTAGTACTTTTTACTCTGTTTGACAACTTTGTTTCTTATTGAAAACATTAATTTATTTAAACAAAATTATGTAGCACTTAAAAAATAATACTTCAATATTGTTTTCCCTTCAAGTATCCTCAGTTGAAAAACAACCCGCTTCTGTCCTGTCATGGCTCTGGGAGGGGTAGGGAGATATGACATTGCAGGTGCCAATAACATGTACTTTCTCAGTATTAACATGTGATATGCATTAAAAATATTAATTCAAACTGTCGCTAAACAATAGACTAGTTGGGTGTGTCCTACGGGTTGTGGTTTGGCCAGTCCTCTTCCATTCTTAATTTACTTAACACTTGTTAGACAATTTTTTCAATTTGAACTAGACGCATGCTTTGTCACATATAAAACAAGCACTTTTTGTAAAATAGTAACATAACTGGTTGGTAGCTTTGAATTGTATTAAGAAACTTAAATACATTAAAATGTTTCCTTCGTTCTATGGTGAATGTGCTATCCATTTGAAAGAGGCAAGATAGTGTTGATAAGTTCATAAATAAACACTCACTATTATTTTAAGTGATTGCTCTACCTGTTAAATGAATTATGCAACATTTAGAAGTTGAAATTAAGCTTGAATTACATTGTGAAATTGACTAGTTTAGTGAAGAAATTTTGTTCTTAAGGCATAATTTAGTTTCATAAAAACTAAAATATATATTTATATATTTCTTATGGATCTGAAAGAATGGCCAAGATTGGGAAATTGGAATGGTTTCAACGAAGCATGACTTGGGTCATAAAAACTGCATGGTGTTGTTCCATGTGTAGGCTCCACAACACACCACCTTGTAATCATGCAGCACAATTTGTCTTGCAGGTGGGGACTAGAGGCTGCCCTGCAAGACAAAAAACCACAGGAAAGGATAACTTGCATAAAGAAATCACAACCAACTCAAAGTGACTCTAACATTAATTCCTCAGAAGACGGTTTCAATCTTGATCAGTTTGCTCATTACAAAAAATTGTACGAGTCATTGATGTCACTGGATGAAGATGTGGATGATGAGAACCTAATTGTTGAGAGTAGGAGTTCAGCAAGTGGGAGGGCGAACTGGGTTAGGCGTGTTGCTGCAATGCTTGAAGACATGGAATCTAAACCTATATATGAGTGTGAGCATTGTGGCCGAAGGCTCAAGTCGAGGTTGACCCTGGAGAACCATGTCCGCATCCACACAGGTGAGCGGCCCTTCACCTGCCACATCTGTGGGAAGAGCTTCCGCGCCAACATCGGCCTGGTGAGACATGTGCGTGATGTGCATGATGGCGTGAAAAGCTCGCCTTGCGATATTTGTGGCCGCATGTTTGCCAACAAGCGCACCAAGGATGACCACCGCCGCACACACACAGATGAGCGGCCCTATGTCTGTGCTAAGTGTGGCAAGGCATTCAGGACAAGCGCAGCCCTCTACATGCACAACAAGTTCCATGTTGATATTTTCCCATTCCATTGCACTTATTGTGATAAGAAGTTCCGGCTGCGCTCCCATTTGGCACCGCACATCCGCACTCATACGGGAGAGAAACCCAATTGTTGTGATATTTGTGGTAAGGGCTTCAATCAGAAGACTGAGCTCAAGAATCATCGCCTTATACATTCAGAGACTAGGAACTTTGATTGTTCTTCTTGTGGAAAGAGTTTTAAACAGAAGAGAAGTCTCAAGAACCACGAGATCGCATTTCACAGGAGAATGGACTGACATCTCCTCAGCTTAGCGATCATTTATATTCGGCCTGTCCAGCTTTTGTTTTAATTCAATTGTCTTAGCGTTTTAAATTTGTTTTAGTAGGACAGTTAAGTGTAACATAGTGTCGTTCCTCAGATGTTATTCTTAATCCGACATATCTAATCTTAGTAGTATTTTTATATACAAATGTTTGCATTAAGGATTAGATTGTTTTCTAAAATTGTGCACATGTTTAAAACAATTTCTTGCCTGAATGATTGATGCTGGCAGCAATGAATGAATTTCCCTCAGTTCTTTAGTAGCATTTTGATTTTCTTATTCGGTGGAAATGTGATCTTAAGGATTTTTTTAATTTAAGAATGCACCTGTGATTATAAAAACAGCCTCACAAATTTAAATAGTTAATATTGATTTAGGTGTAATATAATTCTATTTATTCTACAAAACCTCTTCCTGGAGCCAAACACGAGAAGTGTGTCAACGAATCAGGTTTACGTGCTTAATTGTTACCTATTGACCTTTTGGACTCAAAATTGAGAGGGAGTGTTGGAGTTCAATTATTACCGTCAAAACGTTCATGTTTGTTTACATTTGTAGTTCACTATAGTGCCGACAGATGTCTCATGAATTTAGTTTTAAAAGGCTTTTTCAAATAATAAACCTTAGTGATGCTCCAGCCAAGTGCTGTACCGGTCGTGCTATAAATTGTGTTAACAATAGTTTATACATATTGTGTATTTAGATCACTACTCTACCCAACACATATAATAAAATTCAACTTTGTTTTTAAATATTCAGATACAGTTTATAATTTATAAAAAAAACCAAACACTCCACTGTATTTAGAATTGAAAATAAAAGAAAATATTTCTAACGAGATAGGAAGGAACACTTGGTTTTGGATACTAACCTGGTAAACTCTTTCAAACAACTTTATAATTATTATAGAGTACAAATAATCATCTGATTAATATAATTATCATGTTATAATTTCTTAAAAGTAATGTAATATTCATTAAATGAAATTCAAGCCATGAAATAAGTTTGTTGGTCATTAAATGTGTCTTCCATGTATGGTCAATGTGCAAGTATTTTTGGATTATGTTATTAAATTGAAAAACAGGAAGATAAAGATTTGTCATCTTAATTATTGTCTCAGATTGGGATAATAGTGCGCTCATAATTTTGCAGTCTTTCAATTGAGGTCTCATTAGCTATTTTAGAGTACCTAATTAAAAATAGTAGACAATCTGATTATGGTTACAAATAAATAATACTTTTCTTAATAAATTAAGTGTGTACTCTATTGGGGATCTTGCATGTAAGGAAATTCTACTTTAAAGCATTATATGCACAAAAAATTAAATGAGGGCATCCATTGATTGAAATTCCCCTTAATAAATCTCCTTTGTATTTTTCTGTCCCATCTGCAAGGTCAACAACTTCCTTAAAAACAAGAATCTGACTTTTGTTATTTGAATACATCTTGAGTGGGAAGCAGATTCTTAGGCTCCAAAAATGTATGAAATAGGTATCATGGTGGCTACAGACAGGGAAAACCTGGAAAAGTCAGGGAATTTAACTAATAAAAAATAAGGAAAAGTCAGACTATGTCTAAAATATCCCATTAATTTCGCAACTAAATACTAAAACAAAAGTTAATGACACCTAAATAAAATAACATTTAATTTATTTTGAACTGATAAAACCGTTTTCTAGTAGATACAAACTTTTTTAATATGTAATCAATATTAAATAAAACTAGAAAAAAGTAGCCAGAGAAAATTGAAAAACGTTGCCAGGAAAACCTGGAAAAGGAAAATCAAGGAATTTTGTAAAATATGTATTTTAGCCACCCTGGGTAGGCAAATAGGCATTACAAATATTAGATTTAGACACCAGAATAGGTACTTAAGGGGTAAAAAAAAAAGCACATACCAAGCAAAGTTAAATATATTTTACTGCACTACTATTTTATTACAGTAGAGTCTCGGAAACTTGACACTAGATAACGCGGCGTTCCGTGTAACTCGGCACTTGCACGTGCAGAAAAATTGGTAATAAAACCAATTGAATCTCACAAGTTTTTTCTAAAAACAGGACTGACTTGTAGACATTCTGTATGTATAAGTAAGTTTAACCCTTTTTGCACTCAACAAATTTTCATGATTCCGGTGTAAAACACTCAAGCCAATTCTTACAGATTTCCTGTGTATTTTTGAATTCCTACCATAAAAAAAACTAGTCAGCATATATTTAAGAAAAAATTAACACTTAAGCTATAAACATTTTAGGATTAGAAAAAAAAGGTCATCTCTCATTATACTATTGATGAATTGTAAGTAATATTGAAAATTGGAAAATTTTGATTAAAATTTAAAATGTTGAGGTGAAAAAACCCAAATATCTGCAAACACTGAAAATAAAATAAAGAAAAACACGCGAGTTGAAAAAATTCAAAACATCTGAGAATAACACTATTCATTTGTACAAAAAAAAAAGCTTTTTTGTTGAAGATAGCATGATAAACTTTAGTTAATATTATCTAGTAGCATTTATTAAACTAACAGGCAACCTTCAGATGGCTCCGATGGATTGGCTGTGAGAGTATTTTAGCCATTACTTGTTGTGCCGATAGATAGACATTTAAGAGTAAAGTGTTTATATTTTTAATTTAAGTTAGTTATGTAATATACTACATAGTATGTACTGTATGTAAATTTTTATTTTTATTACACTATGTACGTATGTATACATTGGTACTGATTAAATAATGTAACACAGTAATGTGTCCCGTTTTACCATGTTTAGTTAGACTGTTTAGAAACTGTTAAGTAAGTTTAACATTTTATTTATTTTTTGCAAGTTCAACCGTAAAGCTCGACATTTCAATAACTAGACACCATATTAGTTCATATTAGGTTAAGTTTTCCTGACTACTCTACTTACAGCCAATTTACAGTGCTTTTTAGCACCCCATTTCACTACTCGTTTGGGCTGCACACATGTCGTACCTATTATGCTAATATGTTAGGGATTAGGAATGTGGAATCTAGAGGAAGTGTATCTGCACATGTGTGAAGGTAGAGTGAAAAAACACCCTAAGTTCACCAGACCAAGATTCAAATCTCGATCTCCCCTTCATTGACTTTCAAGTCTACTGCAAGAGTGATGCATTAGTCCATTTGACCACGGAAGTGGGTCACATCCGGTTAGTCACCAGATAATTCACAATGGTTGCAGTGGGGAAATGGGTTATACTTTCAGTTAGAAGGGTTTTTATAATTTTGAAAACAGAGAGTTCTACTTTACACGATATCAAGAGACAAAATTTCCAATTTGCCATTTCATAAGAAGTCGAACTTTTATCTCACAATGGCATGCTGTTTACTCCCAAGATGTCTTTCCACCCAATTTACGCTTATTGGAAGCTTTTCAACAAGGGTCAAAGTTCAAACCTACTCCTAACCAGTATGTCACAACTTATGATTTCTAAGAAACTGGATTCTCTATTTTAGGGGAAAGTCCAAATCGTAAGAAAAAGAGAAAGCTGAAAGCCAAAATATTTGCTTTAAGGCGCCTATTCATAAAAAAAACAAGGCAAAAACCAACAGAATAGACAATTAAAGGCTCTATAATTAAAATATTGTACTCATAATAACATTAGATGTATGTATATATATCTCACCTGCCTATATTTTATGATTAAGGAAAAGAAAATGCGAATAGACAAAATTTGCTCTTCGCTCGTGAGTAATGCATTGAATAAGACTTAACTTCTATGTCTCACTAATACATTCACATTATATTGTTTATAGCTAAAAAAAATTTGTTTACATATTATGAAATATTTGTTTTGTAATATGTGATATTAAATACGTGAATTATTAAAACTTTTGTTGTCAATGACTTCTCATCAAGTCTGCTGATGTTCTCTACGGCCAAACTCACTTTTGTGTTTGCCCATGACTGGTCGCATACTTCTTGAGCATATCTTAAAACAGGAAGGAGTCACACAAACTTGGCATACATATTCTTGCAGATTCTCGGTCGTATCACTCATCCATCAATAATAAAATTAATTATTGCCTAGTGGAAATTGTATACATAATGTGTATATAAAAACTACATGATTGTTATTAGCATATACTCCATCAATAAGAAATGATAAGACTTTTGATCACTTTGAGTTCTACAATGTCACCTAGTGTTTCTAGCAGTCAGATACACAGAAAACAGATTTATTTTTGATGTTATTACATATATTTTAGTTACTAAGCTTTCATTTTATATGTGATAAAAGTAAAATACAAATTTTATTGAAAAATATATTATAAATCATTGTAATTGTAGTAACAAGTCAGCCAATTTTATTATTTCTTTGGTAATACTAAATTTTACCAACTCATTCAACCTCTAGGAGCATTAACTTAGAACTTTTGTGCATGGCAGAATTTAATTTCAAAAAGTCTTATTTTTTCTCCATAGGTATAGAAGAAAATTTAATTTCCGGAGCTGTTTTAAAATACAATTAAAATTCTTCAAGAGAAACTATGTTATCACTTGAAATTGTATATTTGACATTTTGTCTATTGCACGTGAAGTGATTCAGCCACTTGATTTATTACATTCTACAGGCATCTAACGAGTGCTAAAGTTTGACTTTAAGATGACTTATTTCATTGTGCAACAAATTAAAAGCATTTGAAGGCTCATCTTAGTTTTAAAAATTTAGTTTTGTGAGCCTGCCCTTTTCCAAGGTAGTCTTTGGCTATTAGGGGAGTGGTTTGTTGTTTTAGTAGCTTCTCTCACAGTGTTTGTTATAAGTGGTGGCTAAGAAGAAAAAACAACCTTTCACTGATAGTGGGTTGGGAATGTGACCTTTACTGAAACTATTATAGAATTATTTATTTTATGAATTTAAATTAATGCAAAAAAATATTAACTACAATTGATTCTGCCCAACGATCAGTGTTTATTGTGACACAAATATTTGAGCTCATGACCTCAGATTTTCAACAACCTAAGGCGGATGTAGAATTATTTTTTTCAAAACACTTTACAGCTGGATGATCAAATGCTATTATTGACCAAGTTTAAAAGCAATTTTGTTAAAATTAGCTTCAACAATCTTTTAAAATAAAGATACATTTTTTTAAATCGTACTAATAACTGGAACTACAGAAGAAAATATTTTTGCCAAGTTAAGAAGTACATGCTCGATGATTTTTTTTTTCCTATTCAAAAATTAACCTTTATAACTAAAGAGTGTGCTTGTAAATTGACAGGCATTTATGAGGGCATTCTTTCATTATATCAATCATACATAAGTTTCCATTATGTCTGTAATTTTAGTTTACAATTCATGCTGAAGATCATTGCGGAAAATGTCATGAAGACTGTTTTAAGAGATTGATCAGAGTGTTTACAGAAGAACTGGACTATCAATTTGGAAAGCAACGTCTTCATATTGATAGTAGTTGGCTAACTAAGGCAAAGTCCTTAAGCGATTCAATAAACTCTTTCCCCAAATAAACGATTAGACCTAACTAAAAGAAATAAATATGATGTAATACCCAGAATTAGAGGATCTGGCTTGATATTTTGTATTCCTTCTTGATACCACTACTGATTAGACTCAGTTTGGAATTGCAAGGTAAAGACAAAAAATTAACAAACATGGTCCTAGTGCAATGTTGGGGGTAGGGGGGTAAGATTTTTTTTTCTTTAAAAAATCAAAAAAATCATTTTTTAAACAAGTTTTTCTTTGCTTAAACCAAGTTTAATCTTAAATATCTGCTTTAAATTAATTTAAACAATTTTTTTCTTCTTATTAAAAATATATGCCCATCCTCAACTTTGTGAATTAACTAAACAGATTTTAACACGATGCTAAAAATAATGCAAAACTATAATTTACTGGCGTATTAAAAGCCGAATAACAAAATATGGTATTATTTTGGGAAGTACACTGTAGAGATTTCATACAGAAATTTCAGTTAAATATTACATTATTAGTAAACGAGGAACAAAGTACTTAGTGACATTGTATCAAACTGTAAAGTACCAAAACTAATAATGTGTACCTTTCAGTTAAGTTCAAACGTCAGTGACATTTTTAGCATATATGTTTATGAATAATTATTGGGAAGGGAATTTCCCAGAGTATAGTTTATTACTCATTAGGTTAATTTATATAGTTTATTAAATGATTTAATTAGGCTAATTTTACATTAACATAAATAAGTAAATTTATATCAGTGATTGGGATTACCTTTCCTAGAAAAAATATGGTTTATTTTATAAAAACAAGGTTCAAACCATATACCAATGTGGCCTAAATCAGCCAACCTTGTTTATGCGTTTTAACTATTTTAAGAAAATTGAAATTTTGGATAATCAATTTTCATAAAGGAAGTTTTAAACAATTCTACTTCCTTCGAAAGGGTGGGTAATGATTTTGGTTACAATAACTTTAAGCCGGAAAAATAACACAAAATCATTGATTATCTGAGAGACAAAATGCTCGAAGCTTTGCAAAGCTTGGAAAACTTAAAACTAATAATCTCCTTGTGATGTTGAAGATAAATACTAAGAAGTTAATTCTGCTTTTAATAATCTCGATAATACTACATTGGAAATGAAATCATCAAAATACAAAATTATGTTAAACTGGAAACACACTCTCTTTGGTGACTTTTAAGTATTCACGTTTCTTATGTTTCATAATAGTTATTTTTATAATGCAATTTTATAATAAATATAAGAAAGGTAGGTAGTTTAATTTGAAAACACAAATTGTATTTATTCTATATTTTCCTTTTATCTAGGAGGGAGCATGAGTTTTTAGGATAATAAATTTGTGAATAAATACTAGGACTATAGAAGAAAAACAATCCAAATTAAATAAATATCTACACTAATGCATTGGGTTGATATTTTTATAGAGTTTGTTTTACCGAGAGGAGTGTTGATGTGTGTTGTTTATCTAAACTGATGTAAAGTGAATTTATATACATTATTTTATGAGTAAGAAAGCTATAGGATAACTTCAACCATTGTGTTAGGCAATATGAAGAAAGCAAAATACATGTGTACATGTTTACAAGCTTACTGGTAACTAAGACTTGGATGTTTATGACCTTAAAAATCGTGAAATATGCAAGTAAATATGTTCTTAAAAATAACAATATTTGCCCTAAAAATAAAAAAAATATGCCCTAAAAATATATGTTAATGGTAAATGAATATTATTAGAAATATGCCATAAATCAAGGTAGCACAGTAAAGCCCCAACTATCCGCGAAATTGCGTGGCAACGTTACCGTGGATGGCGAAAATCGCAGATAACCTGATAATGAGGTGCAAACATGAAAAAAAAAATTCTTCTTCGGTCTCATTCACTCCCATTGCTTTGTTCGTTATCTCTACATCAATCAGTCATTCACACACCGGCTCACTTGCGTCGCATACTAGCCACTCTTCTATGTTCTCTTCGTAGACATTCTCACCTCCTGGAACGGATGTACTGGGTCAACAAGTGTAGCGGTTGGCATGACTTCATTCTCTTCTTCACAAATGTTTTGGTTGACATTTGTTTCGATACTCAGAAAGAGTTTTCTCCACGATTTAACGAGGGTTGAGGATTTGATGTAATTCCATGCAGACGCAATATCATAAATGCTATCCAAAATTGTTTAATTCTTGGAAAATTCCTTGAGATTGCAGCTGTCTTCGATTTTTGACAGTAACAACTTTGTTCTGTAAGTTCTCTTCATGGTTGCAATGACTCCCCGGTCTATAGGTTGTATCAGCGGAGTAACATTTGGGGGCAAAAACTTTGTGAAGATTTGCCCATCCGAAGATTTAAGCACACTTCTAGCTGGGTGTGAAGCTACGTTATCAATTAACAAAACTGCCTTTTTTGGCAAAGTTTTTGAGTCAAGATGTTATGTACTTGAGGCACAAAAATCTTTTCAACCCATTCTTGAAAAATTTGTTGGTTCATCCAACATTTATTTTGGTTGAAATAATCAACTAGTACAATTTTTGCTTTTGTCCCCTTAAAAGAACTCGGTTTCTTAGATTTCCCGATTACAAGAAGCCCAAGTTTGTGACTACACACAGCGTTGCTGCATGGCAAGCTTGTAATTCTTTCCTTGCTTTTTTTGTGACATGCCGCTTGATGTTCACTTTCAAATGCTAAAGTACGAGTGGGAAGACACTTCCAAAAAGCCTTGATTCATCAGTGTTATAAATTTGTTCATATGACAAATCTTCAGACAACACAAACTTTTCAAAATCATGTTGATAATCATTCAGCTTCTCTCTGTGTAGACCAATCTTTCTAATTCTATGACCTTTCTGAAAATGATGTAACCAATTGGACGACGCATCAAAATTTCTTTTCAGGCCTAACAAATCAAAACTTTTTTGCTTTAGCTGCAATGAGAGGACCAGACACGGGGGTGCCATCACTTCACACCTGAGCTAACCATTCCGCTAATGCCGAGTCAAGTTCATTTTAGGTGGATTTCTTCATTGTTTTTCATTTTTTCATCCCAGAAGCACTGTCTGACACTGGTGCTAAGGCCAACGGTTTGTCTTTTTGCTTTAAAACGTCTCACACTGTTGTTTTCCCGATCCCGTAATCCAAACACATCTGCTTCCTTGAAGCGCCATTTTCTATTTTAGAAATCATTTCAAGTTTTTGTGCAATCGTTCACATAGCCTTCTTTCGATTTTCAGCCACTATTCATTTCAGGAACTAACTAAACACTAAACTAGAGCACTGACAAAGAAACATAAAACATGACTGATCACTAAGCACGCTTACTAACAACTGACTCCACTGGAGGCCCTCTTGGGTCATCAAGGTCAATGATCAGAGATTTTGAAAACCATGAACAAAACAAAAGAACAAGAGCCTGCCACTCATCCACAAATTCCAAGAAGGCCTATAAGATTGCAATGCACATTAAACCTGTCAGTAATTTTCGACCTTCACACTGTAGGGCCTATTGTATTTTCCCTTTTGTGGGCTTGGATTGAAATAGGGTTTGTTTGAGGTTCGTAATTTATAAAAAAAAAACTGCGGCACTCGCGGATAATCGGGTCTTTACTGTAGCTTGTAGTTAAAGAGATTAGTCAACAAATCTTTATTTATTGATCTGAAAACTAATTCAGAGAATCATTCTAAAGATAACCAGGAGAGTCTTTACAAGATAAACAAAAATTAAGTGGGATGGTGAAGGACAGTTCTACAAAGCAGTCAGTAACACCACCTCCCAGAGTTAGACTCCCTAAGTTCTTATTACCTGGGTTTCTCTTGAACAGGTATACACTTCTTGAAGTTATCAGTTAAAGTTAATCTGTTGTGAGCAAAGAAAACCAAATATGATTCTTATCTTTAAGAAATCTGATCGGAAAATATTTATGCAATAGTAACATTAATATAAAATGTGAATTAAAAGTTGTTTTTGATAGAAATTAGAAATATACAGTTATTTAAGTAATTTTAAACAAAATATCAGTGTATGCTCTCAAAAATGTGGAAATACTACCTAAAATTGAAAACTGTTCAAAACATGCACTGATATGCTAAACAAAATATGTATATTTGGTGTCAGGGTCGTAATAAAAATGTTTATAATTCATAAAGCATTAAATTAAAGATGAAACTAGAAACATGATAAAGTTCATAAACATCTGAGCTCTACTGATAACATACACTTTATCTTACAGGTGGGAAAAACTGTCTACTTCATATCTTGCAACGCAAGAAGTTTGTGATAACACCTCATTAGCTGTGTCGTCGGCAGGTGTGATTTCTATAGTAGAATGTAGAAAACAAACACCCCCAAAAACTACCTGTGCACTAAAAATTAAACAACCCTACTTTGATTGTGAGTATTGTGGCAAGAGACTGCTATGGCGGGAGAATATGAAGACACATTTGCGAATACATTCGGGAGAACGGCCTTACACTTGTCACGTGTGTGGGGGGCAATTTAGAGAAAGCACGGTTCTTAATCGCCATATCCGGGAAGTGCATGAACGAGTGAGGGATCATGCTTGTGACATCTGCGGTAAAAAGTTTGCTAACAAGCGTACTCTGAATGACCACATAAGGATTCACACTGGCGAGCGTCCATACATCTGTGATTGCTGTGGGAAGACATTCAAGACAAAAGCAGCTCTGTACATCCACAAGAAGTGCCATGAGGACTCCTTCCCATTTTCTTGCAAGTACTGCGGGAAGTTGTTTCGATTACGGTGTAACTTGGTGGTTCACCTCACCACACACACTGGTGACAAGCCCTTTATGTGCGACATGTGTGGACAGACATTTGGAGTGAAGCATAATTTGACTCACCACCGGCATATTCATGCGCAGGATAAACCGTTTGTTTGTACTGAGTGTGGGGCAATGTTCCAAATGAGGAGATATTTGAAGCGCCATGAAAAGACCCATAAAGGAAAGAAATGACTTGTTCCATTAATCTATATTTAGCTTTGATAGGACATGTTCATAAACTTGCTGCAGGAAGTCTTCCCCAATTGTCATTTATGTGAAGTGATACCGTCTGATCTACACCATCAAAGATATGCGGGTGTTTGCATAAAGTATGGCTTTGGTTTTAGAAAAACGAATAAACAAAATTCAGATATATAATAAGACCTTGATTAAGATGAGAAAAGGTACTTGCTGCACTAAGAATTGGTTAAACTATTATAATTTATTTATTGAAAAAAAGAGTTTTAGGAAATAAAGAATTTATTTGCTCTTTGTTTGTAAGGTATCTGAAAAGAATAGCATATCGACTGAAATTGATAAAGCTTGGGTAGCACATTTGGTCAAATATATATGTTGCAGGCAAAATTTCCTTGGTTCATATTCCTATTTGGTGAGAATGAACTAAAATATTTATAACTAAATAAAATATATTTTGTATACATCATCAGAATCGCTGAAATTATAAATTAATGGTTGACTTGACTTTATTCAAATATGAAAATTAATAGCTCAAAGAAGATATTTGTGTTTCTTAGTTTTAAAATTAGAACAATAATATCACTGGCTTGATGAATTTTACAATTTCACACCTTGTATATCACCAGTAACAATTATCTATTAATTCACACATTGCTGAACACATATGTGTATATGAGAAAGAGAATATATGTGCTCAGTGACGTATGCATTAATTGATCATTGATAAAAGTTAAACCTTTTCTTTAATCAGAATATATTACTTGCAAACTAAACTTTCCTTGTGTTAACTGTCTATAAAATGATTAGTTATTATTTTTCTTACTATTCTGAATACATGACTACTCAATAAAACATTAATTAATTTATCATTACTGTGACTTTTCATTTTCCACCATGTTAATACCTTAGTCATGAAACAACCAATACTTGTTTGCCATTGAGCAAGGCATATTACATGATTACATTTTCATTCAACACTAATATATTTACTTTCATTAATATTTACTTTTATAATGTTTGGTTTTGGCTTATCACCTGTTCATGTTTTATTAGTAATCATTATTTTACTAATATAATGTTTCCTTGTATTGATCAGTTACACTTGTCCACATCACTAATTAGCTTTTAATGACATGTCAAAGACTCAATCACTTTCTCATTAAAATAAAATACTAAAATTATTTTTATTTTTTGTAATCATTGTTCCATTGTATTTTGATCCTTTTAAGACACCATGTCTACGCATAGCCAACATTAACAACATTTGATAAACTTGTTAAATTTTTATAAGTTACCTTTTACCATCCTGGCTCTTAGGCCTAACCAAACAATAATCACCATCTCCTAGATTATTTACCAACATTAACCCACCCTGTTTCATTCACTTCACTAGCACAATCAGCTGATTCCTTAAACTATCCTTCCCTGCAACAATCACCTATCTCCTTTTTATACTCTCTGTTATGTTTGTATTTAGTTATTTCTTTATTCTACCATAAAGTATACAATACATAATTGAATATAAACAAAGAGTCCCTTCTTCTTAGCACTCATTTATGTATGGGTCACAATATTCCACAACTCTAGTCATGTAACTCAACTACTCTTGTCAAATATATCATTTATATATTTAACATTTTATAATATACCACACTTTCCTTCTCATCCACATTTTTCTTAATATAAACTAAACTCACAGAAAACAATCTCAGAATTATAGAGTATATTTCAAACTAGTCTGAAATCTGTATCTCATTACAATGAACTATTTTAAAACGCCATCCCCCCCTCTAATCGAGTCATCACTAATTACGTTTCCCTTAAGTGAAAAATATCTTCTACCTATTAACCAAAAACTTCTTAAATATTCCTTAATTACTTTTGACACTTTTAACAAAACAAAATAAATTTAAAATTAAAAACCAATTAGCCTAATTGCTTTTTGAGCCAAATAACCTAATTAGCTCCATTACACACTAACTGCTGCCTAAGCTACTATTGCTGCTATATTACTTAATCACACTAATATCCTTCTAAACTTCCTCATAATCTCCTCAGTACCTGTCAAATTCTATCTAGATTTACCATTATGCACCAATCATATACAAAAGTGGAACACCGGCCTGGCCACATTCAATATCAAAATCACTCATAGGCTGCTCTCAGCTAACACACTGCTTGACAATACCTACTACCCCCCTCTCTGCTGGTTCCTGAACTCACCAGTACTCAAAATTAATCATGGCTTGCACATAGCTAAGTCCATGCCTGACTATACCTTAAATCAACTCCTCAACACTATCAAATGCCCTCAGGCTCTCTTCAAATTCTTTAAAACTTATAACTACCTGTCTTATAACAAAATACACATTTGGCCTCTCATATTTACACTGACGTTTACTGTCGTGACAATGCACTTAAGTGTATACCCAACTTAACCTCTCCAGATCCCTTGAAGTTTACCTTTCATCTCATCAGACGACACTGTAATCCAGTCAATATCTCAGCCAACACCACCTTCTTAATTTTCGTACAATTTAAATGATTAATTCCCCCCCATACAAACATCAAGATATATATATTGACATGCATTCATAAATTTCACCATTGTTAATATGGAACATTGATTCTGATTTCCAAGATTGTTTACTAATTAGGTTTGACCCAAATCACATAGCTAATTAGCCAAACCTCCAACATTTCCCTTAAATTAAAAATGTATTAATTCACATCAAACTCAAATTGCTCCATTGGCATATTTTTATCTAAACATTTGTAGCATTGGGCCACAAGAAGTAAACAAAAAAAAATCTCGGTACTCACCCCATCGCACGGCTTTCTGCATTCAAGCACATTACAACCGCACATAGCATAGCTTAGCTAAGGTGACCTGGCGGTCTAGGGGTAAGGTGTCGGACTTCTGTGCTGGGGTCCGGGGTTCAATCCCTGGTCCCGGCACATATTTATCTGATTTCCAAACCCTTCCTTCACCTCTGACAAGACATCTTGTGAATGTGGGGAATGCCAGGCCTCCACCGTGGTTCGGATTCCACGTTAAACTGTAGTTCCTCCATTTCATCTCACAATCACCCTACCATTACACATTAGCGTAAGTGCGTATAACCCGAACGGGTAGTAAGACACGGTGCTAATAATAATAATAATAATATAGCTCTACTTCTTATTTAATGTGTTTTATAGGTTAATTTTAATTATAATAAAATGTATTAGTTCAAATGTTATGGGGGCAAACCCTTTTGCCCTCTCACTTGGTGCTGGTATGACATGGTGCCTGAAAAAAAACACTATTAAAGTCATATTTACATTCAAAGAACACACCTAATTTCTTATAACACTGAACTTATATTTAATATTGGAGAGACGTTTTTTCATGGAGTGATATAACAATATCTTCTTTAAGGCTTATAAATAGTGTCCCAGCTATTGCTATTAGAAGGGGTGGCATAATGACTCATTACACTTCAAATTATTAATAATGCATACAATACAAGCTCTTATTACAAATTGTTTGAACACTACTTATTAAACAATGTCCTCATCCAACTGTATACTATGATTTTATTTATAAAGAACTCTTAAAAATATTGTTTATAAGTCTATTTGCTGTGGTGCTGTCAATATAAACACTCTTTAAACTAATAATATATTAAAGAGCTCAAGTATATTCTTAAGCTTAGTACGCATTTTGAAACATTGTAGGCCAACTGTTTCCTAACTGTTGCCCAATTGTTTCCCAACTGTTGGCCAACATGCGAAACAGATTGTTGGCAAACAATAAAGAAACATTTTTTCGCGCCTAGGCTACAATGATGAAATATTTGTTTACCATACAGAGTTCGGTTGAGTGAAAGATGTCTCTTGAGGAGAATGCTAATATGGATTGTGCTTTGTATGTAGTTATGATATTTTCAAGAAGACAAGAGAAGAAGAAAGAGGTGGCGAGTTCGTGTTCATTTACACTAACTGATAACTTTCCACTTATTTTATTAAAAAGATTCTTTTCTACGCGATTTTTCTAGTCCTCAATTGTCACATCCCACAACAGTGTATTTGTATGAAATATTTCAATCAATTCCAGGGTGTTTTCGGCTGACCACGACATGACAAAAAAAGAGATCAATAACTGATGTACTCGGTTTAAATACCAGAGTCAGACTGGCCCATGTGGCCCATGTTTCTTGTTGTTAGAAATGTTGGTCAACATTGTTTCTTGTAACCCATTTGAAATGGATCACGAGAAACATGTTTTCCTCAATGGGAAACACAAAGGCAATATGAAAAAAGGTTGGCCAACAGTTTCTGAAACAAGGGCAACATGTTGGCAACAATGTATCTGGGGAAATGTTTCCAAGTGCGTACTAGGCTTTAGAAAACTTGTAGCATACATTAACATGACCTTAGAAGCTAATAATTAAGTATGAAATGGTATTGATTTTGATATCCATACATCTTGACTCTTTATGCCATAGGAACATTTAACTTACTTTGCAAAACATATACTAACTTGAATTATACAAAATATAACTACCCGCATGTCAATGAGACAATACACTCAGATGAGTTCTTCACTGTCACACCATGAAGTAATTAGCAGTCAGTCCCAACAAGTGAGGAGGATTACACAGGATATTTTCTTGCATTTATCTGACTTGTTTGGCCTGGGGTTTTTAAGTTCCGGATAGTAATATGTACCCTTGATTCCTGCCATTGGCTGTTACGATGGTTGTATTTTAACTTAATGAAAACATGGCTACTAGTTTTTGAATTTAGTTATTGTATATTATTGGTTAGTATGGACCTATTTACAAAGAAAAATATGGAAAATACTTTGTAGTAATTAATAGATTGATATCACATTTGAACTTACATTGGAAAATGTGAGGGAGAAAAGAGGAAATACACATGCATTTGCATGTAAATTTTAAAGAAATCCACTCCGCTGGAAAAAATTTGAATACAGCCTTGTGAGATGGTCGACCATCCACTCAAGCACACTATCCTTGCAGCCACTTTGGCCAGTTAAAATACTTGTGTTAAGAGCTCTTTTGTCATTAAGAGAGTTTGTGCCAAACTGTTTGTAGTAAGTTCCTAAATGAAGAATGAAATTCTCTACATCCGCAAATGTATCAAGACAATCATACATTAATTATGCACAAACTGTGATCAATTTAAAAAACTTATTTATCTATCACTGTCATAAAGAACGTTCTTTTACATCTGAAGGTGAGATTGACAAGACACTTTCTCTTTCAGGTGGTTGCCCTTTGAAGAACTATCTCAATTCAATCTGGAAGAAGTACAAAACTTAAATGAAGGCGACACAGTGCTGGTTATAGAAGGTGGTCTAGAAGATAATGATGCTGTGAAAATAGCTGAAACTAAGGAAGAGAATAAAGAGCTGGAGAAACATCCCACATATGAATGCAACTTCTGTGGCTTGATTCTTACAAATAGGAACAAGATGAAGGTCCACCTAGAAGTTCACAACAGGGATGAAACCCTCTCATGTGATGAATCGCTTGAGTGTGACGAAGGCTTCATTCACAAACTAATTTTGGAAGAGCCAGTCAAAGAGGGAGATTCCAATAAACCTTTCACATGTCACATGTGTACCAAGAGGTTTAACCTGAGATCCACTGCACTACGCCATGTCAAGGAGGTGCATGAACACACGTGGGGTCACTACTGTCCGGTGTGCAACCGTGAGTTTGCCAGGAAGGGGGCTGTGGACAATCATATGCGCAGACACACCGGCGAGAAACCTTACACTTGCAAGATTTGCTCAAAGAATTTCATGGTGAGGTCGACATTGACTCGCCACCTCAAGGAGGTGCATGAGCGCCTCCGCAGACACTTTTGTAAAGTGTGTGGGTATGGGTTTTACACTAGGCTACTTCTGAGGAACCATATCCGTACACACACGGATGATCGACCATACTTTTGTCGTGCTTGTGGAAGGACTTTTAGGACCAGAGTGACACTCGTATACCACGAGAAACTGCATGTGAGGGAACTCGAGAATCACCCCACCAAAGGCAAACGTGTAATGGAATGTTCAGAGTGTAAAAAGAAGGTGGGATCTTTATATGCGCTCAAAAATCACATGTTGATCCATACCGGAGAGAAGCCCTGCTCTTGCAAAGTCTGTGGCAAGAGGTTTACCACCGCCAGTGATGTGACTAGACATATGAAGACACACATTGAGGGCAAGCCATTCCTCTGCACTAAGTGTGGATCCTGCTTCAAGCAGAAGCGCAACTTACGCTATCATGACTTGATGCAGCATTACAATCATACTGATTGATCACACAATATTAAAGCACTTCATTCATTTATTTACTTAAATTTAAACATGTGTATTCTTGAATAAAAAATATCTCATTCATGTTCATCTCATTTAAGGTCCTGTGCTAGTGAGCACGAGTTTAATGCATTCATGTTCCAGTTTTTATAGCATAAACATTTTTAGGCCAAAATAAATCAAACCATTCTTCTATAGAAACAGTTTAGTTTTCCACACATGCTAATCTCAACAGTTCTTGAATATTTGTCATAAGCATATAGGGGCATTTGGTGACAAAACTTTTTAAATACGAGAAAAATTTGTCATCAAATTCCAGGACATATTCAAACTGTTTTACCAACATTAAACACTTGACTGATGCACTGGAAGGCTTTTGTTTGACCTACAACCCCTAAAATTGTGGATTATTGTCCAACAAACCTTAGATTGGCAATTGCTTACGCTATAAACTCTATATTTGACAGTTGTTTATTCATTAGCCATAGAATAACTGTTTAGTGAACCAATTTTTTGGTCAATAGGTTGTAATACAATCATCCTTGTGAACAAATTCACTACTTGCACTAAATTATTATTAAAGTATAAATAATTGGCATAAAACTTTATTTTGTTTATTTGTATTTATGTTTTTGTAGCAATTATTTCCACAACAGACATTAATAATTTTTAATAGATCCCTAGAAAACATGTCAAATTTCTAACAGATGTAAGTTTTGGTAGAGAGAATTAAGTGATACATTAGACTACCAACATTTTTATAGAGTTGTTAAGACATCTTTGTGCATCAGCTTAGTTTGAAAGGATGGCAATATCTCTTTACACAAGACATTTATTTGGAGAAGACAAAGTGAAATGATTTAGAGATAACTACAGTTATTAATACATTAATACACAGGTCTTTTTTCAGGGGCTCGGGAGGAGTACAGAGCAAGGCGGTGGAACTTGTATCCAATACCTATATTTACTATATATATATTTATTTTAAAACCTTCTCATGGCCAGAATGTTTGCCTTTCCTGAGCCTTCCCTCAACATCTCCTCGACTTTTCTAACTCCTAAAATACCCCATTATTAAACAAAACTCAGTTTTACCGAGACTTATGGACACATGCATTCATTTTGAGGTTTGTATGAAAAAAAGACTTTGATTTTAATAACTAAAGCCTAGTGAAAATTACAACAAAAAATGAAAAAGTAAAAACTTCAGCTACAATAATTACAAGACTATTCTACTAGTAATTCTATTCACTTTAGATTAACCGAATAGTGGCTTAAAATTGATAAACGTTTATCAAAATATTTTCCACATTTTGGCCATTTCTCCAGCTTCTTCAACCCTCTTCTTTGCCTTGCTCCTAGTATCTATGGCAGAGTGACATCTGTGAAGTAGTAATGTTCTCACATAGTTGAGGGATAAAAACTGGTTCTAGGGGGTCCAAACACTCCTGATGAATATGATGCTTGAGGTTTTTTTTATGTTGTCTGCAAAAAGAGTATCACTGTCTCGTTTTCTTCTCTAAAAAGGAAGTCCTTTGCTCCTGCCGACTATTTTCTGTAATCTAAAACTGCAGCATGCTATTTCCACATCACTATTAGAAAGGAGTCTTTTTTGTATATGGTTCTTCAAGCTATCATAGAGAGGAGCATTTGCCAAATTTCTGATTTGTAGAAACTTCAAGAGAGATTTTGTATGTTGGACCTATAAATTCTCTGCTCATCCCAAACATGTCAACAAGATATTTTACTTTGATGTGAGCTTTGTTATTATTAGTTTTTTTAAGCTCAAATCTAAGTTCTGTCAATTCCTGGAGAGCAAACATCAATCCAATATCTAAATTGAACTCGACAGAGGTTAATTTTACTCAGCAGGCCCTCATATAGAACCTTATCCTTTTTGTTTCTGGCCTTGTCTTCCTTGGACTCCTAAAAATGGAAAACAACATTTCATAATTTTGCCATATTTTGTCTACAGTGTTGTACCTGGAGGCAACCCATCTTGTGGACGGTATTTATCCCACTTTATAAACCTTATTCTCCACTATTTCTGCACAAACCTTGCTTTCTTGTGTTTTTCACATGGGTGTGTTAGATTACAAATAACTTAGCCAATAAACTTTTGATTCTGTTTATACCACCTTCTGTTATGGCATCATGGATGGTCAACTCTAGTCTGTGACATGCACAGTGATAAAGGACACTAGAAATTAACTTTTTTTGAAAAGTCTTTCAACACCACTACAAGATCCGAACATGACAGCTGGTCCATCACAAGTCAAGGAAATGAAACGATTCATTAGAAATTCTTCAATGAATCCTATTGACTAGAGAGGTGACGTCAAGCTTGAAAATATTTTATTTGCAGTTACACTTGCCATTTCAAGTCAATGAACAGTTTAACCGGCTCCTTCAGACTGATTATTTCAATAGAACATGAATATAAGATATCAACATAGATTTCTGGGTCACTGTTGTTGACTCATCTACAAGAAGGGAACTCTTACTTATTGAGTCAATGATACATTCATTTATTGAATTCAATATCCTTCCCATATCAATTCCTTTTGCCATCTTGTAAGCTGTACATAATACTTTACTTGTTATTTTATTTTCTCTGGTCATAGCTTTTAAACACACATTTTCTAGTTTCTTTTGTTTTACTTCCTCACTGTTCTTTCTAGGTTTATGCACAGGGCTGTCTCTGGGTTTGAAAATTTCATTTCTTGTGCATTCCAGCAGAAAGCCCTGTTAATACATTACCAAACTAAATAACAGAAAATACTTTGGAACATAAAAATAAGTGATTGTATCATTGTCAAATATAACAATTATCTTGTTGCGGGTGACCTGGCGGTCTAGGGGTAAGGGGTGAGACTTCTATGCTGGCGGCCGGGGTTCAATCCTTGGTCCCGACACACGTTTATCTGTTTACCAAACCCTTCCTTCACCTCTGACAAGACATCTTGTGAATGTGGGGAATGCCAGGCCTCCACCGTGGTTCGGATTCCACGTTAAACTATAGGTCCTCCATTTCCTCTCATAATCACCTTACCATTACACATTAGCGTAAGTGCGTATAACCCGAACGGGTAGTAAGACGCGGTGCTAATAATAATAATAATAATAATAATGTATCTTTTCTCCTTTCACAATCTTTTGTTTTCTTGTCTAAAGATTTCCAATTTTTTATTTTTTTTTGCGAAGGAGATAATTTACCAAAGTTGAACTGATGCAGCTTTCATTTTGTATAATTAGGCTTAATGAATTTAATTTAATTACTTTTTTTAAACATTTCTTTATTTTCACATTGTATCTTTGCATTATCTAGGCTACTCATTGATAATCATCTCATATTAAGTCTTGTTATTTATTTGTTCCTAAACCCTGTTTTCTCTGGAATTTGAAGAAAAGCATTTACTTTTTGAAATAAACCATATTAACCTCTTTTATCTATTCAAGAGAATGTAATATATTTATTCAAAGGGGGCTCAGCCATGGCTGAACACATCAATCCCCAGACTGACCAATCTTCTAGAGAAGAGACTACCAAATCTTGTTAGAGACAGATGTCAAGTGATAAAAAAATTGTTAAGGGATGACTGTTTCATGAGAGACTCAACCTCATGCAATAATTTCAAAACTCTTAGTTTCTTGTGCATTCATTTTGTTTAAACATACAATCTGAAAGGGTCGTAAGATGCGGTGCTATAAAAAAAAAATCAAATATTAAATTTACACTTTACAACTAAAGTTTTTTTAATTGTTCACAAATTATAATACTCCTTTTAATCTAAGACAAGCACATCTGACTTCATTGTTTGGAATTCTGTTAATTATTACTCTTAAAAACAAATATGAAATTATTTTGGGTTTAACATGGGATTTAACCAGGGTAACCTAAACTTTAATCATTCTATTACCACCCATCCGAAGGTCTACTATTAGGATTAATTAGTTATGAAATTAATTTTTTTGCCTAGTGAGAACATTAATTATCCTTTTCTAAAAACTGTCTTTCATTTTACTCAAAAAATTCTCCTTTACGGCGACAATACTGGACTTTTATCACTCTAGACTTCCTTTGTTGATAGGAATATGGTTTGGTAGTGAACTGTTTCAATTAAAGCCCTTAAATACTGAACATATTTTAAATGTATCTTTGAATTTGTATTTTATGCTGAGTCTTAGTTACCACACTGTGGATTAAACAGTAGATCCTATCTTCCTCTTTCCATTTGCTGACACCTCCCTAATTGATTTGTTGTTTGTTTTTTAATGGTTTTACTTCTTACCTAAGTGGGGAGGGAAACGCTATTTTGTCTCATCAGTTTTTGGCATTTGTGGCCAGATTTTATAAAATACTCTAGGTATGTTCATGTTTCTTCTGTAAACTTGTAATTTTGTTCAAAGCCAAATTTCTATAGATATATAACTATAACTAGTATAGTATTTAAGCTTCCGGTCCACTGTCCCTTAATAAAATGCCAATTCAAAAATATAAATGATTTCAATTTACAAGCACCCCCTGTCTTTATTAAGAAGTAGGCATGTTGCACAACCACAATAATATCAGTAATAATTATGTATGGTTTCAAATACACCATTCTAATTATAGAAGGGCCTCAATTGAGAGACCTGAGCTATTCTTATAAATCACTTAGTACAGATACAGAGACTCATGATTAACTAATATAATTGGGATCAAGCCTACCTTGGATACGAAAAAACTTGTATGATACAGTGTGTGTAGGATTTATGGGTTTCATAAATCACTAGAACAAACTGCATTTGTTTACATGGTTTAAAATTATCAATTTATTAAAACACATTAAATTACTGAGTATTACATTTACTGTATTATAGAGTTAAGCTTAACTAAAAAAATATATTTAACAAACACTTTACTTTACTGTATTTGAAAAAAAGTCCGTTATTCTAGTTACTTTGGAAGATTTATCAAAACATATTAAATTACCAGTTACTCTAGTATTATATTTATTATAGAACCAAGCTAAATTTAAAAAAACTAACTAACATTTTATTTGCAAAAAAAAGAAGTATTTGATTGATTTTTGCATCAACTTATTGCATCTCTTGGCTGTAGTATGGTTGCACCATCGTTTCAGTGAAAGAAGATAATGCATTATTCATTCACTGTGCCGCTAATTGTAGATGAGAGTTTCCTCAATGAGCTTTTAGACCTTCATAGTGAGATATTTTCTCTGTAATTTCATTCTCATCACCATCATCTTCTGATAAAAGGGTGGCTACTATCACATCAATATCATCTGCCAATTAGAACTCCTCAGCCTTATTTAGCCACTCTTGAATGTCTTCCCTATTTATGACTTCAACAACATTAGTGAGCACCACAAGTTCATTAGCGGCATTAACTGTATCAGTTTTCTTTATTTCTGAGTTTTTGTCAGGCTTTTTGATGAATGTTGAATCTTTGACACTGTCTCAAGCAATGGGGATTCAATAAACATCTTTCACCGTTATTGCCTTAATGGTTTCCATAAATAGCTTGCCTTCTTCTGATTAAAAAAAAAACTTCAACCTTTTAATGTAGTTTCTCTTAATAGTTTCTAAGACTCCCTGATCGGGGGGCTGTATAAGAGGTTTCACGTTTGGCAGCAAAAAAAAAGTGCCTTAATGTCACTACTTGTTAGTTCATCAGCTTTTGGGTATGATGGAGCAATAACATTGCCTTATGGAGCAGTTTCTTCTTTTTAAGGAAAGGTTGAACAACAGGAATGCAACTTCCAAAAACTATTCTTTAAAAATGGGTGCATCCATCCACACACTTTTTTGATTAGTGTGTATTGGGGGCACACATGTTTGATTCAAGTTTTTAAAAGCTCTTTGGATTTTTATATTACCAAATCAATAAGGACATAAGTTTGAGTCTACTAGATTCATTGCATCATCCCAAAATTGTTATCCTTTCTATATTTTTTCTTAAAGCCAGGTGCAGTTTTTTTGTTTTTGGCTGCTAGAGGTTTTGAAGGCAACATTCTGAAGCTTAGCCCAGTCTTATCACAATTAAATATTTGTTCAGAGGTGAGGTCTAATTGTAAAACGATTTGTTTAAATTTTTCATGAAAATCAGTTCCAACACTGGCATTGGCAGACAGTTTTTCTCTGGTTGTGTTCAACTGTCTTACACTATACCTTTTTTTTTCACATATCTACCCACCCACTCTACCACTCTCACTCAACACAAAACAATAAAATACTTCATGCGAACTGCTGACTGATGTTGGGTGCACTGACAATGAAACAGAGAATATAGCAACACAGCATGGCAGGATACGACGAATTAGTCAGACTATCCCCAAAATGAGGAGAACTGTACTCTAGCACATACCATTATCTGAATGTCCTTCATGAGTTCTCGTGTTTGCTCAGCATTTTGAGCGGCATAACACCAGGCGCAATGTTATGAATGATATTTGTAATTGATTCTCAGGTCACTTCTCATCCATTTAACTACAGTATTATATAAAAGTATTTTAACACTACTATATACTAGTTATATATAAGTTGAAGTAAAAAACTATTATATAAAATATTTAGCCATTTTACAAATATTGTGTTAAAATTGGACACATTGACAAAATGATTGCCTCAGATAAGCGGGGATTAGATAATTGGGAGTCTAATGTATATGAATTAATTAATCATACCAACACAAGTGTCACAATCATTTATTAATTTCTACTATTTTAAAAAATATCAGTGCCTGGGAGCTTGACAAATATGACATTGAATTTTAGAGCTATTCTATGCAATATATAAGTACCATATACCCAACTTTAAATTTTACCTCTGCCCTATCTTGGTTGTAACATCTCATCAGTATGTAGTGAGTGTTTACTAAAGTTTCTGAGGCTGCTAATGTGAAAGGTAAATAAGTGTACCAGAGATTATGCAGATGGTATGTAAATATGGTTATTGCAGCTCACAAATTATTACTAAAACACTCAATTTGAGAGGCTAGATAATAGGAGACATGAAAATAAAATACCTTTGATTAAAAAGAGCTAATTGAAACTTAGGTCCATTTTCTATCATACATAATTTCACAGGGATAACCCAATATAGAAAAAACATATCTAAGGATTTCCACTGTCATAATTTTAACCTATCTCAGAGGAAACAATTCAACTCATTTCGAGAAACCATTTGCCAAGACCGGTAACATTGTGTTCCCCTTCTTAGATTTTGCTAAGGGTCCCCCACCTAATCAATTAAAAACTCTTTCCCAGAGTCTGGTGCTAGTGTATGATTACCAAAGTCCTGTATTATTGAATACAACTTTGCTCATCGACATAGTTAATGATTTTGTTCATAGTCTTAAGTTGACAACGATGACCTTTTATTGATAATGAGTTACAGTATTTTATGATCATCGTGACAAGAACTTCAGATACTATGAATTAAAATGTGTTGGATTTTAGGGATTTGAAAATGAGATTGTTTTTAATGTGGTCACCAGGAATATTTTCACCTTATTGAAGTGGTCATATTAAGAGATCATTAAGATGTGTGTCAAACTTCTGATGTTTCTGAATAGGAGTGAAAGACTGACTTAGGTATATAACACAGAAGATGAACGGAGAGAAGTTTAACCACCTCTTCTTAAAAAATTCTGGACAAACATCCAGCAGTTTATTTAGAACTGCTGACATAATTAATGTATAAAGCAAAAGATGTAATTAACAACATCAAATGGCAAACTCTACCAAGTTGCTTAGGATAGTTAAGCTATCAATATATAACCTGATGGTCAGTGTGCAGTTCAAAATGGTAGTGTTCGGGTAGGCCCAAAATTTCTATATATCAAAAATGACTGCAGAAGCCTTCGTATCATAAGTGGAATTTTTTTTTCAAGACCAGCAAAAGCTATGGGAACCAAGTTTTTATTGCTGTAAAACAGCCCCTAGAGCAACATCACTACTGTAAGTTGCCAAAACAAAGTCCAAATCAAAATTAAGCATCTGAAGTATCGGAGGAGTAGAAACAGCATTGTCAAGAGATTTTAGAAGTTTCTGGCCAAAAGAAGGTGTCTCCCCCCCTTTTTGTTTATTGAGAGGAGCCGAAATGTATAAAAACTAGTTCTACATTTGGAATAGAAACCAAACATTCCTTTACAGCAAGAAAGTTATTTTATGTTATATGGTTAAGGAAAGTTCTACTATTTGAGTTTTTTCAGAAGCTATAGAGATATACCCCTGAAAAATAATGTGATATAGAAAATTGATTAAGGTTTGTCCTAAAGTTATTTTGTCTGGTTTAACATATTAGCAGATTTTAAATTAGTCAAAATTTATCTGATGTGTATTGGATGCTCTTCCTAGTATTTAGAGTAAACCAAAATATCAATATATTTAAAAACAGATCTGAAAAATGTCACTGAAAATGTAGTTTATTAGGCTAATGACACATTGGAAATCAATCTGAAACTCATTCTTTTTTAAACTATAAGTAGCCCCATTGGGTCGCAAAAGCAGTGTATTCAACGCATCGCTGAGTATGATTACTAATATGCAGAATTTATATATATTATAGACATGAACTTAGCCCACATAGATTATTTTGAAAAAGGTCATCAATGGAGTGTAAAAGATAAGAGTATTTTATCTAAACTGTAATAAACTTGTAACCAATTGCCCACAGGTATACTAATAGGATTAATTAATTATGAAATTAATTTCTAGCATGTACTGAAGTATTCTGAAATTTTCTCTCAGGTCAGGTTTATGATTCAATTAACTCGTTGATACATTTTTTGGACTCTGTTTCTACATAAAAGAAATACTTTTGATGTAAATATCTGAAAATTAGAGAGTTAAAATTTATTCACAAAGTAAAATGTTAATTATAAAAGGTGATGCAGCATCCAAATCTTAAATTAGATCTTTGGTATTATAATATTTTAAGGTGTACCGGTAACTAAGCTAAGATAATCTTATTTAAAATGTAATTTGATATAGAGTTAAATAAATAAATATGTTAAAATCCCAATTTATCTCTATATTTTTTTTTATTTAACCAAACATGAAATACAAAGTGTTATTGACACAATAAATTACTTTTAGCAATAATGGCTCCTGAGCGAAGAAAGGTAACCATACCACCACCACTATATGATTGTGCGTAAAGCACCATTATGTGATCATTTGAAAGCAAGATTACTTGTTCCCACAGATTTGACTCACAATTGATGACGAAGGAAAGTGATGATGAGCTGTTAGCTATTTAGGGAAAAGTTCTGAACAGTTGGGCTCAGAAGTGTTTGGCAACATAGGACAACAGCAGGAGGGATGTATTTGTTGTGAGAAGGACCAAACCCAGATTGTAAGATACCTTAGTCCACTAGCGACACCTGCCATCTCATGTTTGTATGCAAAGAAAGTTGCTGACTGTTTGTCTTGGGTCAATGGAGATCTGCAAATAAACACTGCCCAATTTGTCTTACAGGTGGAAACAGACCCATTTGACAACACCGTATGGTGTATTGCATGAAGCTGACATTCCTAAATGGTTCAAAAATGAAGAGTCCGAGTCGGAGATCGTTGAGATGCCCGATCGGCCCATCTTTGAGTGTGATTACTGTGGTAAGATTTTGGCGTCAAGGGAGAACATAAGGGTGCATCTCAGGATCCACACTGGGGAACGCCCATTCACATGCCACGTGTGCGGCAAGTGTTTCAAGGCACCATCTGGCATCAAGCGCCATCTCAAGGAGGTTCACGAGGGGGTTAAGGACCAAACATGTGAAGTATGCAGTCGCTCATTTGCTAACAGACGAACACTTGAGGACCATTTACGCATTCACAGCGGGGAGCGTCCATTCGTGTGTGCGGCCTGCGGGAAGACATTTAAGACAAAGGCATCGTTGCATGTCCACAACCGCAGCCACAGCGATGTTTACCCATTCCCATGCAGCCAGTGCAACTGCAAATTTCATACTCAACACAGTTTGTCAGTTCATCTGCTCCGCCACACTGGTGAGAAACCACACGCTTGTAATGTGTGTGGCCGTAGGTTCCGGATCAAGTACGAGCTCGGGCGACATAAGCTTGTTCATTCTGAGTACAAACCGTTTGTATGCATGGTGTGTGGACACTCGTTCAGACAGAGGAAGTATCTGATGAATCACAACAAGACCCATCACAGGGAATGTTTCACAGAACTCATTGTTTGCTGACTGTTTTAGTATCAGCTTCTAAAAATTACAAAAGATAACTTGTTTTGTATATATTTGTACATTAAAATGTGAGTCAAAACTAAATTTTATATCAGAGAGAATCAATGGTAATATAAGCTCACTCTTTTGGAACCTATTTTGTGAATAAAAAAATAAAATATTTTCATAAACCTCTTTTGGGATAATGCTATTTGACTTAGAAATAAAATCACATTGTTTGTGATTTAATTATTTTAGTTTAAATACAATAAAACTGTTTTAATAAATTTGGACCAATTAATAATTATTGTATTAATAGGCTGTAAAATGTTATTTTTCAAACATACAAGCAAGCATACCACCTCAACATACAATAACATTTTCAAGGATTAATTTCAAATTTGGCTAAGTATCTTGTCTTAAGGACAAGTATAAACATATAATTGTTACAGGATATTTGAATTGAGTTTATTAAGGTTTAATAAAACAAAGTTTGAATTTAAAATCTTGAATATTTAATTGTATTGCTTCTAAACCTTAACTAAACAACATTTGTTTTCCTTTAATGATCAGGACCTCTATAAGTAAGCACAGCTTCACCCCTCCTCTTGCTATTTTCTACTTATATTGGTGTTTATTTTTCACACTATCTTATGATTCATGTGTAGTTTACGGTTGTGTTGCTGAACACAGTTCCTATCTTAGGGATTTATTTTAGTTTGGATCTTAGAGATTTTTGATTCATGTCCGGACAATATATCACAAGGTGAAAATGAAAAACTGCTGGGGGGAGAAATTATATAAATGCTGTCAAATGTACTTAAAATTCTTGGCTTGTATTATGGCTCTGCTTGAGCATATACATTTCATTTTCACAGTTTGATTAAAATTAGTTTGAAAATGATTTAATCATTATCAACACATACCATTATAATATTTAACTTTTGATAAATAGGTATTATGTAATATAATATTATTGGCTTAAAATTTCTTATGAGTTTCTAGTCACCTTATTGTCTTTAAACTGAACAGGTTTGTTCGCTTTTTATCGTACTTTACTTATTCCAGATAATTTTGAGGAGTTGATGTTATTAATTTATTTTATTATCTGTAGCAAACCATTTGAAGTGTTAAATTGATCCTGAAACTGCCTTTTAAAGAACCTTTAGGTGGTATGGATGGGGATGCGAGAAAAGACCAGTGCTTTTACAGTTTTTATGTCAAAAAATTTTTTGCTCAAAATAAATAAAATATATCTCCAGTACAAACATATAATTGAATTACCTTCACATGGTGACCTTAAAATTTCTTGATTACCAGTCAAGGGTGGTCTAAAATTGAATGACAACTTTTTCTCTTCATTTGAAAAGTTTGTCATCTAATGCCACTTCAGCTATTTGATTTTTAAATATGCAATCCCTTACAATTATAATAATTATACAAGTGGCAGCATTAAGCCAACTACCGAGTCAAAGGTGGCTGCATTATCTGATAGCTGGTGATCTTATTAAAATCACACATTTGCAGCCAACGATTTCTGCACACCCATCATAATATACTCTGCCTTAAAATATGAGGGAAGAATGACCCTGGGCATGGGATGATTCCTGGATAGCTCATTGGTAGAGCATTGGCGTACTAAGCCAAAGGTCTTGAGTTCAATTCCCGTGTCCAGGGGTCATTTTTCAATTTTCAGAAAATATCTAGATGATGAATTCCTCACTAAAAAGCATAAATAATAGCTTCGGCTATTTGATTCTTAATGCCACTATACTCATGATGGATATTCAGTAACTGTTTACATCACAATGTGAAGAAAATTAAACTCTTATGTTTGTCCTGGAGCTATATTTTATTTATTTTAGCCAAATATGTTTAAAAAAAAAATTGCAAAAACCCTGGCCTTTTCCTGCGTCCCCTTCCATCCCATCTTATTGATTATGATATGCATATATATAGGGAAATGTCCAATACATAGCTAACCCTAAAAATGTAAATGATAAAATGCATGTGTTTGCATGACCATTTTCTCGGAAGTTTGTTAAAATAATCTTCACAAGATGGCCTAGTGAGCTTTAATTTATCCTCGGCCTTTCAGGCCAAAGTTAGAAGTCCTAATGCTTCCACCACAAGTGTGTCAAACGTATTTGATTAAAATGGTCAAATTTAAAATACTGGGGAGACTGTGTTTCAGAAAATTCAATATTTTCACCATCTGAAGTCAAAAATCTCGATTTTAAAATCCTTATTATTACAAAAAATATATATATTTACAGTTTTTAAACTTACCTCTGGTAGGTTACTGTTTGGTATAAAACCTGAGAATTACGCTTGCATTTTGAACAATGGGAAAAAATACAGGAAACTTGCTTGAATTTAGCCGTTTGTTGGGAATTTATCGATGAGGATCACTTTAAATAGCCTCTAAGGATATACAAATTTCAAAAATTTATTTAGGATCAACCACTTTAAATAATTTCTAAGGGTATCCACATTTTGAAAATTTTCTTAGTGGGAGTAATTTCAAATATCTTGAATAGGTAGTTATTATTATTATTATTATTATTATTATTATTGTCTTACTACCCGTTCGGGTTATACGCACTTACGCTAATGTGAAATGGTAGGGTGATTGTGAGATGAAATGAAGGACCTACAGTTTAACGTGGAATCCGAACCACGGTGGAGGCCTGGCATTCCCCACANTAAATTTGTGTCGGGACCGAGGATTGAACCCCGGCCGCCAGCACAGAAGTCTGACACCTTACCCCTAGACCGCCAGGTCACCGGGTAGTTATTAAAAGTACTTGCTCAAGTACTAAAATTTTGTTACGTATTCATCGAACCTTTTATTAAAAACTACATTTAATTCATAATCATTTGATCAAAGTCTTGCAACCAGAGGAAAAGTTTTAAGAAAATGAATTTTTTTATTTTTTTTGCCATGAACCATGTTGGAATTTTATTCTAAAATACTTTTTTTTTTTGCCAAAAATTTGAAACTTTTTATTTGCAACGAGTGTGAGGAATTTTATTCTAAAATACTTTTTTTTTTGCCAAAAATTTGAAACTTTTTATTTGCAACGAGTGTGTGTGTGTGTGTGTGTTAGGCTTTAACCCTACTATGGACTTAATTTTAAAGATTGATGCCAAAAATGTATACGTAAAAGCTCAAGTGTTTTTTCCTTTTCACAAGCGAAAACAACTGTTACACACACTTACGTGCTTACACACATTACACCTATTAGGTGGACAAATTCATCAATTTTAGGGAATCTTTCTATGATGAGTAAAGATTAAATATTTGATACACCAACCTCACTTACTTGATTTATACAATGTTTATAAAAAGTAGGATCAGGCTACACGCAGGCCGCAAGTTTGACATGCCTGTTATAGTCCTTAGATCAGTGTAATTGGGTGTGACACGAGAATTGCTATAGTTTAATTTTCATATTAAGCCAGTTATTTGAAAACTTATGTTGCCTTAATGGAAGCAAAAAACATAACAAATGTATTTACATTCTTAGCCTGTGTAGTTAGTAATAGAAAGATAAATTATACAGTAACCCACAAGGGAGTATTATTGAAATCTTTTGATAATTTTTTAGATAAACTTTATAATTAATAAATCAAATAAGACAAATTTATACAATGCCAAATTTTAGGGACTTAAAATTAATTTGGTTCGCCGAATGCTGGATTCCTATAAAAATCGGGTTTTAGAAATAGTATGATTTTATTTGGCAGAACAGTGAATAAACTCTTGTTTTCTTTTAACTCTGTTTATTTTATTTTTCATATTTTCATTCACATTGGTGGACATCTATAATGGATGTTAAGCTCATCAAGTCTGGTTATCGGTGACTGAAAAGATAAAGTTTAAATCCTATCCAGTTTATAGATAAGGGTTTTCCCTAGATTCCCACTCTGTCTTAATAAAAATGCAGCTACATAGTCTTTGAATTCAATATTTCATTCATACATGCCTAGTGTAATTAATTCTGAATAGTTCAAATGGGTAACAAGACTTGGCACAAAGAAAAATTGATTATTTTCACAATTCAGTTGACCATTTAAAAAAATCTAATAACAAAAAAGTAATTTGTTTTTAAATTTGTTTTTGGTCTTAAAAGGATATATTTACATTTAGTAACAACAACAAAATAAATTATGGATGGGCTTGTTTCGTATTTTAATCTGACAATCTTGACAATTTGGCTTTTATTTACAATAAACAGAATGGAGTATGAATGCTTTTCAAACTAAACTTCATAAAATAGTTGACATAAATGCATCTTTGTATAATCAATCATATATAAAATAAAAAATATAATGCTAACTATAACTTTATATTTTGAATAATTTGTAAAAATGCAGATGATAGATACCATGTTTTTACATACTTCAACTCAAATTCAGATTAATCCCTAAAGAATTATAAACAGAAAGGATACAAGTGGCCAAAATAAGAGATTTCACTCAAATGTTCTTTTTATATATTTATATTTAATTATTACTGAACTGTGTTTTTATGTTCAAAAAATTATCTGTGGACTAAATTTACAAAAGTGAAATGTGTTAGTGAGAGGAAGAATGAAGATTTGTCACCGTCTGGTAATGACTCAGCACACTTTGTCTTACAGGTATGGGCACAACGCCCCAACACCACCAGACAAATATTCTACCGACCTGGAGCCTTACGAATGGATAAAGTCTGAAGAGTTCAAACTAAATGAGCCTTTTCTAGATAGAGAGTTCCAAAATGTTGTTGATCAATTTCAATGTGACATCTGCAAGGTTTTATTTGATACAAAGGAAAGTTTAATGTTTCATATTCAAAGCCATGAACATGAAAATGGAAGAAAACCCAAGGAAGGAAATAGTTATAAGTCTGGTTTTAAACACAAACGCCTTGCACATACATCTTTTAATAAAACCAAGAGTAGAATGACAGCTTTAAGACTCAACTCCGATGAACAGTCTATGAAAACTAGCCGTAAAAAATTGAAGCAAGATCTGACTTGTAGAATTTGTGATAAGGTGTTTCTTCGATTATATCATTTAAATCGGCACAAGAAATCTCATGTCAATGTAATAAAAACTGAGCTTACTGCTAGGCCATCAATGGAATGTTTATCATGTGAATTGTGTGGACGGATGTTTAGCCGCAAGTACCATCTGAAGCGACACAAGCGCACTCATGGGGCTGACAGCAATGTGTTTGCTGATGAAAGCCTCTTCCACTGTGAGCTATGTGGTAAAAACTTCAGCTGCAAGAGTACACTTAAATCCCACCAGGTGGTGCACACTGGTGAGAAGCCCTTCACCTGTCATATCTGTGGCAAGCGCTTCTCACAGACAGGCCTCTACTACCACCTGCGCCATGTGCATGCTGGCATCAAGGACCACACCTGTGACATTTGCGGTCGTCCCTTTGCGGCCAAGCCGGCCATGGAGGACCACCGACGGATTCACACTGGTGAGCGTCCGTATGTGTGCGCCACATGCGGCAAGGCATTCAAGACTAAAGCCACTTTGTACATACACAACAAGATTCACACAAATGTTTTCCCACACACATGCACCCACTGTGGCAAATTGTTTCGCAACCAGCACGAACTAGTGAAGCACCTGGTGACTCACACTGGTGAGAAACCACACACCTGTGATGTGTGTAGCCGCGGCTTCCGAGCCAGGAATGAGATGCTACGCCACCGGGGGCTGCACTCTGACCACAAGCCATATGTGTGCATGTTTTGTGGCTTTAGTTTCAAACAGGAAAGATACCTAAAGAGGCATGTTAAGGCACATCACCCAGGGCCTTGAACAAATTCCTCTTACATTAGCTTGGATCAGATGGGTTGAGTAGACTTCCATAAGTCTCTCACCGAAGTGTTTTAAACTTTACAGTATAGAGACAAGATACTGGATCACTTATGCTATTTTTTAATCATTCCATCATACATTAACAGTGATTGTGCTATGATTTTATTATGTGTGTTTTATTTCACACTCATAACCATTTTATGGTAAAAATGGCTATACAATTTAAATAAAAATTCTTGTATTTTAATCTTTAAGCTCACATAAGTTGTTTGTACTTTCATATGACATTAAAAATTATATTTACTCAATAAACATGTTTAAATGTTTTAGTTGCTGTATGATATATTTTGTATGCACATAAAATGAGCTATTTGGGTTTTACTTTGAGGTGATTTCTTTAAGTTATTAAATTCATTTGAAAGCCTTGAAGCACATTTATTTTAGCATTAGGATTTTTGTTAGTACAACCTGCCATTGAATGCATACTATGGTGGTGACCCAAGTTAGACGCTTCCTGATTGTCCAACATACTACACATTAAGAGTGCAAATTTTTGTGATCTGACAATGTGATAGTGTTGATAGTCCAGTCATTAGTCAAATAATAATTGAAGTTAGGAATTAATTCTGAGCGAGCTGAATTTTGGTATGTATTTTTATTTAATAGTTATCAACAATATATCAAAAGTCCCCATCAATTCACTGTATGGAAAAATTATTACAGCCCATAATTACTGTCAAAATTGAGTTTAAAGTCAAGATCTCTTATCTTTTGGTTCTATGACTAAAAGGTCTTTATTCAAACATATAGATTAGAAAATTTCCTACCAAAAAGGTTCTATACGTGTTATTCGCACATGCAACCGTTTTCGAAAATTTTCAATGTTAGACTTAAATTCAAGGCGTATATCCTACTAATTAGAATACTTTTATGTAATTAAGTTTATATATAGGCCTAAATCACTCAACATATAATACTGAGTAATTTTACTAGTATCTGTGTTTGTTACATTTTTTAGTACCACGTCTAATGGGCTAGGGATGGGATGGAATGTACCACAAGCTGGTATGTATTTACTCCCCTACTTACCCCCTCTATTCTTTCGCATGGCTGCAAAATTTTAAGAACTGGCAACCCTTTCTGGACACCTGCACTAAATATTGGTTCTTTTGCTCATCCTACCCCCTTCCTTGACCCCTGCGTAAGCTTGTTTTCTAACCTCTAATTATTGAAACTACAGCACCCATTGATCCTCTGTTGCCATTTCAAAGAATTTGTATAACTAAAGAATTCGATGAAGAACTCCATGACTACTTACAGTATGAATTGGCTCCACCATATCCTTTGGCGCTCTTTGATTAAAATGGAATGCACAAAAATAAGAGTCATCTTGGTTTGATAGCTTTGAACCAAGCGTGGTTAAACTTGGTACTGCAAATATTACGCATGTCATCGATGAAGGATGTCTTATGTATCGTATTGTATGGCATCAATATGCCTTTGATCATATTTTGTGATGTATATTAATTATGTGCAGATTCATTTTGGTTAAATTGTAATTGTTGTATTTGATGGATGGATCTAATGATAACCGCAAGAATATAAAAGCTATGAAACAACTACATCGATCCTCTAAACTTCCTGTACCAACTGAAGTTATCTTTGATGAAACTATGAATGTTATGATGAGTCAAGAAAACCTCCTTTCCAACACACTCAACAAAATCAGATTAATTTTAATGCTGTCGGAAAAGTTGGAAGCTGTTAATTTCATTTTTAAACAAGCTCAAGATGATGCTAACGTTTTGATTATTGAAACAGCACTCGAGCAATTGTCTATAAATACAAGAGTTGTTATTGGATATGATATAGATCTTTTAGTGCTTCTAACAGCTCACATGCCTGCAGATAGAGAAGTTTTCTTTCTGAAACCAGGTAAAGAGAAGAAAATATATTCTTAACGACGTTTTGGCCTCTATGAAAAGAGTAAATATCATATTTTGTTCTTACACCCAATCACTGGTTTTGATACAACATCTGCCGTTTTTAATAGGGGTAGGCCAAAATCTTTGAATAGATTAGAAAAGCGTGAGGACATATGAGTTTCACCGGAAGTTTTTAAGCAATAAGATTGTTTTAAGGAATTAATCTTTTCTAGTGGACTACACTTCCTCTTTGCGATATATGGTGCTCAAGTTAAGGAAGTTTCCATCGATACACATCAATACTTGTGCTTTTCTAAGTCTTCAAGAAATAACAAACCTGTAAAGTTAGCTTTACTTCCACCAACAGCTAGTGCGGCCCATCAACACATATATCAGGTTTATTATCAAGTGCAAACATGGTTAGGCAATGAGATGAATCCTGAAGACTGGGGATGGCTCATGAAAAGTAATTTTTTGAGCCAAAAAGAACATCACAACCTCCTGCTCCAGATTCCCTTTTGAATATGATTTTCTGCAACTGTTAAAAGGCTGTGGACCAATGTGTGGCTGTAGAAAAATAGATTTATATTGTTCAGCAATTTGTGGTAATTGTCATGGTCAATAAATGCCACAATGCTACAATAACCCTCTTTTGTAGGAAATCTTCTAATCTACATATTTGAATAGAGACCTTTTAGTCATATGACCAATAGATAAGTTCATATTGACTTAAAACTTATTTTTGACACTTAATATGGGCTATTCATGTTTTTCCTTGGAGTGAATTGATGGGGACTTTTGATATATTATTTATAACTACTAAATGAAAATACATATCAAAATTTAGCTAGCTCAGAATTAATCCCTAAGGAAACCACTAAAGTTACTAGACTATGATTACTAAGAGGAGATGTAGTTACTGGATTATAATTGTCCCCTTCCAAGTCATAATATTTAATTCTTCAACTCAATTAAACAACATAAACTTTATCTTACATCTACCATTGATACATATACGAGGTTTGCAAATTGTTTTATGCAATTTTTTCATCTATGAGTGGTATACTTTCACCATCAAAACCACACATATTTTTGACGATCAATTTATGCATAGCACACCATAACAAGCTGATGCCGAGGACTCTACTTGTAGTACTTCCACAGAATTTGTCTCATAACGTTTGATGAGTCCACTTTCAAAAATATATTCTACAGCACAGCCAACACTATTACTGATATTAATGTTAAATCAGTATGTTATGGTTTCAAACATAGCTAATATAATAATATAATAATAATATTTAGCACCGCGTCTTACTACCCGTTCGGTTTATACGCCTTAAGTACTAATTACTCTAATGGATTAGGAATTGGGAAGGTTGAACAATAGGAAGTGAACCTGCATTTGCGTGGAGAGAGAGAGAGTGGAAAACCATTTAGGAAAAACCACCCCCAGTTCACCCGACCGAGATTCGAACCTCGATCTCCCCGTCCTCAGCAGTCGAGCTTCAACACGACAAGCGCGTTAGCCAACTACGCCACCGAGGCGGGTTCAAACATAGCTAAAATGTGTAGGGATGTGAACTATTAAAAAGTCATATACTCTGTACTTTAGGAGTGCACTAATTATCTTGGTAAAATTTAGTTGGGATGGAGTATTAGTGTTTATTAAAATAGGTAATTAAAACATTAATACTTAGAATCATAAACATTATAGTCATACACCTGCCTTTATGTACTTTTAAATTGCAAAAGGACACTTGGACATGGGATTTGAGCACGGAGCCTTTGGTTTACTATGCCATTGCTCTTACCAATAAGCTATCTATTCAGTGTCCAGAGTCATTCATTCACAGGGCTTGTAGGAGTGGTCCCTAAAGTCCCTTTTTGACATTTTGGTCCCTAAGTTTCTTTTTCTTGATAAAAATTACTACTAAACCAATGAAAAATACTAAACATTTTTACACACAAAAAAAGTTGATGTAAGCTGCTTAGCAGTTATTAATTTTCCTTTCTTACAATTCATCAAACACCTGAACTTGTATTGTTTGAGCATATTCATGTTTGAATATAATGAATTTTGTTGCTATTTTATTTAAATTATTGCCCCCAATAAAGTAAACTGAGGGGGCATTTAAATTTAAATATAACTTCTGTTTCTCACAGTCTTAATTCAATTTATTAGTAAATTTAAAACATTGCCATAAGTTATATTATTACTTATTGTGCAGTAGCTAAAATCTGTTATATTTTTGATCATTGTTACCTTTAGTAAGTTAGGCAAATACTAAGTAATTTTAAAGTAGTTTGTACTTTAAATTCAGCATTTTGTAAAGAATATCCCTATTTGTTACTAAGCTAATGTTTATTGAAATAAAATAAAAATGTACTGGTAAACCATTTCCCATCCAGGAGTCTTTCAAAAAGTTTAATACTATATGCTATGCGTGGCAGTACTGGTGGTGCAAATTGTGATGACTTTGTATGTTCTTACAGGGAAAATATGAGCAGCCGTTACCGATTAGCCGGTTACCGTGATCAAATACTCGAAAATCCTGAAACACAATTCACTGTTTCTCGTAAACTACTTGGACAGTCACAGTAGTTTTTTTCAGAATTTGTTATAAAAACCTTAAAAAACATGAGGATATTATTAAAATTCAAAAATTTCATTTGGTTTGCTTTGAAAAAATTGTTTTCTAATGAAAGGAATATATTGAGGTTTTTAATGCAGACATGTGTAAAAGTTTTTTCCTAATTGAAATACATGGGTAGTATAAGTGTATGAAATGATTATCATGAACTCAATTTTATTTTGATGTAAGACTCATTCCTCTAATACCAATACTTTTCACATTGTATGTGTTTAGTTAACGAGCTCTTCACGACCGCCAGGTTTTTGATAAACTGAATAGTGTCAGAGAGACCGGTCCGCCATTTTGTTCGGTCACTGGTTGATGATTGTGCTTGAAGGGAGGCTGGACATTATAATAGGGATTTAATAATTGAAGTACAAATAAGAGTTGATTTGTCTAATATACACACTATATCCCTTTAAACTCTTTTAGTTTTTTTTATTGAGGATATTTAATGTGCACTTTCTGAACACACTTGTGATATCAGCACACGACTTATAAAATAAATGAATACAGTACTATGAAATTCTCAACATCCAGTTCCTAGCCTGACAATTCACCAAAGATTAATATATAGCATGTCGGGAATCGGACCAGGACCCTTAACACAGAAGGTAGATGTATTAATGACCGAGATGAATTATTGTCGGATAAAGTGGACAACTATTATAAATTTAAGATTCATCTATTCACTTATTTACAAAAAAGGTAGAGTATATTATAAATAGAGTGCACAACCAAAAGTGATTTAAAGTATTTAACATAATAATAATTGTCAATCTAGTAATAGTAAAGCTAGTAATAGTAGATCAGGAAAAACAAATATAGGAATGGAATGACGGGTCGGTCTTTCTGTGAAGCGTTTATAACTAGACACATCAAATTGTGAAAGTATTGATGTTTTTAAGGGTCGTGTTCCCCTCTCCGCTCCACACCATTCAAAAAGGTTCGAATCCCTGTTCCTACACAATATTTATAAGCCTCCCCGGCTGGCGCCAGTGAAGAAACATCCGGGTTTACTCTCGAACCTCTGGGTACCTGAACTCGCCACGGCTGAAAGGAGGAGTTTTCTGTCAACTCTAGACATCTACCTTGACAGTAACATTTTCAAAACTATGAATAACAAGGTACACTCAACTGTTAAATAGACCAAAGAATTTATATTGCCATCTTTAGTTGAGGTGGCCATAAACTAGACTACACAAATAAATATACCCTCTTAAGAACTAACATAGTCATAAATAATGAATGTTTAAATAACACATAAAAAAATATTAGTAATATAGAAAAATACGCTAGAATGTCATTTTGATTGGGCTTAAAGTATTTACTGTGTATAGGCTCATGGTCCATATATTAGCAGTATCTGATATGCAAACGGCTCTAGCCAACAAAGTATTAAAGAGTTTGTTTCCAGACACAATGCCTGTGTTCCTGGTGTGACAGGTGGAGAACTTCCTCAAAACCAGAGTGTCCTGTGGCCTGGTTGAAGAAAAAAAAACTTAGTAGAGATTACCTTCCATCTCGTTAGTTCAGTGAAGTTGAGGTGGTCGGCCACCAAATGTTGTTAGTTCAACACGTGGCACTTCTCCTTATTCCTTGGTGTTTTCTAGGGGCTAAGAAATGTGTGGTTTCTCTCATCCTCACTCACTCACTGGAGCACTAACACAGGCGAACTCATGTATTGAGGGCTGGACAAGTTTTCCTCTTTAGACACATTGTCTTACACTTTTTAGAGGTATACATACCTCTTTGCTCACCAGTCCCCCTTAAAAAAATGTTATGGCTCACTTCCCGAAACGATCCACACAAAAAAAAACCTAACATCCTTTGATTCTTATTCTTAAATATCTAACAAAATAAATAGTGTACATTTTAAAAGATCGGGCATTAAAGACAAACATAATCTTAACCTATATAATATATTATAACAATTACCTTTAAACAAATACTGATAATAAAATAAAATAAAAATACAGCAACACTTGGCTAGCCTGAGATCCTATAAAGCAAAATGGCATGGATGGCTAAAAGGTGGGGTCGGGGTGGGGGACCAAACCCACCAAAGAACCCCGCTCATGCCATCTATGAGCTAAATATGAAATTAACAGCATGGTCCCCGAACTAATCCTGGCGGCCACACCCAAACGCAAATATCACTGGTCCTTTCATGTTAGAGGAATGAAGCATCCTGTCTTACTACCCGTTCAAGTTATATGCACTTACACTAATGTGTAATGGTAGGGTGATTGTGAGATGAAATGGAGGACTTACAGTTTAACGTGGGATCCGAAACCACGGTGGAGGCCTGTCATTCCATACATTCACAAGTTATGGTCTGTACTTAAAATCTAATTACAGTTCTTTCATAAGAAAATAATTTTTTTAAAGTAAACCAATTGGGATATGGGAATTTTAATAATATTCTCATATCTTTTAAGGGTTTTATAACGAGCTATGTTTTAGTATTTTCGATAATTTGATCGCGGTAAAGATTATGCCTCCCAGATTTACCCGGCAAGAACTAATATGGCCATCTTGCGCACTCATTTCATGCATTCAAATATTTTCTGAACTTTGTACGGTACCTATAGGGAAACTTATTTATTTCATAATAATTTCAATTTCCTTTATTATAGTGCTGGCCAACAGTCGTAGGACCTATAACAGGCCAGCACTGAAAGTACACAAGTAACCATACAAATACATACATTTACTCGAGAAAATAAGATAAACAAAAATGCCTAAATAATGTTACATAATGATTAATAGTTATCAAAAAAGTAATAAATAATGATTATAATAAAAAATAGCACTAATAACAAAAAAAAAACGAGTGGTTAAAAGCAGTAACAATGTGCAAAAAAATATATCATAATATTGTAAAATTTAGATATTATAGGCAGAACCTCTCAGTGATAAATTATTGATAAGGGATTTCCTTCAAATAACTCTCTGAGTTTAGCTTTTCTTTTATGATAAAAGTCGAATTCAACATCTAGAATTGGCGCTATAGATACAAAGACCTATAGGGCTTACCTTATAAGAGCTACTGAGAAAAAATAATTTTTGTTTACGAGAAGCCCGAGAAGGGATATGAATGCCTACATGATCAATGGCAAATTTGCAATAAATTTTGCTATTGAATATATTAAAAACAAAAAGGGCATCACAATAAAGTCTATGCGAGAAGAGAGTTTGGAGCCCTAAGAGGTTTCGAATTTTGTCATAATCATAATAAATTCGGTTACCAAAGCATTTATCATAGCACGCAGCTACAAATTTTCTTTGAACGTTTTCCAACCTAAGAGAGTCAGTTAAGGTAATGGAATTCCAAGCAACAGTAGCGTATTCTAATTTAGATCTAACCAGGGCGTAGTACAGACATAAAAAAAACAGTCAACTCTTTTAAATGACGATGTAATAAATCTAATAAATCCAAGTAAGTTTAATGACTGGGAAATTACATGGTCAACATGATAGTGGTAAAAAGTTTGTTATCAAGAACAACACCAAGATAATTAATATAAAGGGTACAAACTATGTTTTCATTGCCCAATTTATAAGTAAAAAAGAAAGGATTAGTGTTCCTAGTAAAAGTCTTAGATTTAGTAATATACATTCAATTTTCAAAAGACCATTTTATAATACCATTTTCATCATTTTGTAGCTCTATACAATCTGCAATTGATTTGATAATTTTAAATAATTTTACATCATCAGCAAAGAGTAAATACTATATGTGATCAAATATTTACCAATGTCATCAATAAATACATTAAAGAAAAGAGGACCTAAATTAGAACCCTGTGGTATTCCACAGGGGGCTAAAAATGTATTTGAGGTGTGTGAATCAATTTTAATAGTGAATGATCTTTCATGCAAATAACTGTTGAACCATTTTATATATGAGTGAGAAAGTCCAAAATTACCAAGTTTAGAGAGAATAATACTATGCTGATATAAGTCAAATGCCTTACTTTGGTCAAAATAAATAGCATCAACCTGACCTTGGGTAGAGAGAAACTTGAGGGGCAACATGCCCAAGAAATTCTACTAAATTAGTGACAGTAGATTTATTTTTTATAAAGCCATGTTGATTATCTGAAAATTTATTTTTAAGGTGGTGGAAAGTATGCTCATGCATGATTTTCTCAAATACTTTGGAGAAAGTGTTTAAGCAGGAAATTGGTCTATAATTACAAGTTTTTGTTTTTGCCCCTTTTTTATAAATAGGTATGACTACAGATTGTTTCCATGTAAGAGGAAAAGTTTCATTTGACAGGCTAATGTTAAAGATATAGGCTAACAAAGGGCTAAAAANCTAATGTTAAAGATATAGGCTAACAAAGGGCTAAAAATGCTGGCACAGCCTTTAACAATAAAACTTGGAATTCCATCTGTCCGGGCACATCTAGAAGAACTCAATTTTTTTATAGCACTAGCAACATCCAAGGGTGTAATGTGGCAACGATACAAGGGCGCGTTCGTTTCAATAACGAGGCAGGGTAATAGAGGAAGGGCTGAATTATAAACGGAATGAAAGTAGCTCCCAAACTCATTAGCAATTAACACAGGATCAATAATAATCCTGCCATTAATTTCTATGTTAGACGGGGAAACTTTATTCACACAATTGTTTTTAACAATTTTCCAAAATTCCTTGGGTTTACATTTAATACTATTTTCAATTGAGTTCATCCAATTGGTTCTGTCTATAATAATAATAAAAATAATGTAACTTAACCAAAATCCAACAAATTTAGTATTTGGTTTGAGATCTTAAATAAATAAGGACTTAAATCGCAAGCCATACACCTCACTAAAAAAGTAAATAGTATTAATAATTTGTAGGGTGAAAACATTTACTATTCTAGTCCATTTAATAAATCAATCAATATTGTATTTGACATGCATTTCAGGTGTTTTATTAAAACAAAATTCTGAGTTTATCAATTTTGTTTTCTCCTACATACAAAAAATGTTGGTCCCTAAAAGTCCTGCATTCTTCACTTCTATTCAAAGGCAGAATTTGTGGAAATTGTCAGTTACATATAAGTGATCAATTAAGATCACAAGCTATCTCTAACTAACACAACTTCAACTTGGAAGAGCTTTATGTTGCCAATAATACTATTACAATTGTACGAATACATGTTTCATGGTGGATTAGTTGGCCAAGCTATTATAGTTGCTAAGTACAGTTGTAGCTCTATCTAATTTCTAAATATAATTATTTTAAATTGAAAAATAACACCTTGACACAGGAATTGAGCCCAGGACCTTTGGATTAGTATGCAAATGGTCATACTAGTGAAATATTGGTGATTCCCCTAGTCAGGTTTCATTTTTCAATCCAAAGAATGTGATATATAGATGTAGCTATAACCATACTTAATAACTATAATAGCTTCTTAGCTCTTTAATCTATCATTATATGAACATTCATATAGTTGTCATTGCACTTTTGGCATTATAAATCTCTCCCAAGCTTAAGATGTGATAGCGTGTGATTGTGAATGATAGCTCATATGTAGCTGACGATTTCCGCTTGTCCATAACAGAGTCAGCCTTAAAATATTAGGGAAGAGTGACCCTGAGCATGAAGACAACTTTTGGATAGCTCAGTGGTAAGATAATTGGCTTACTAAACCAAAGGTTCCGGGTTTGATTCTTTTGTTCAGGTGTCATTTTCAATTTTAAACTATACAACATTTAGATACGGCTATAACCAGACTTAACTATAATAGTTTGGCTATTTAATCCATCATAATTAGCACATTCGTGCAGTGGAAAGTTTATTATTAGCATTATAAAGCCCTCCCAAGTCGAAGTTGCCTGCGTGGTCTGATAGCTCACAATCTAAATTGATCACTCATATGTAGCTGATGCTTTCAATACAGGTGCTGCCTTAATGTATGAGGGAAGAATGACCCTAGGCATGGGATAATTCCGGGATAGGTTAGTGGTTAGAGGATTAGTGTACTAAGCCAAAGGTTCCAGGTTCAATTCCCATGCCCAGGTGTAATTTTTCAATTTAAAAGTGTTTGATATTTAGATGTGGTTAAACCCATACTTAGCGACTAAAATAGCTTGGCTTTAATCCATAATTAAATGTGTATCCATACTACTGGCAGCATGAAGCCCTCTTGAGTTGAAGGTGGCTGCGTTATCTGATAGCTTGTGATCTAAATTTATCGCTCATATAATGCTGATGAATTCCGCCTTAAAATAATATAGAATGACCATGGGCATGGGACAACTCCTGGATAGTTTAATGATAAGAGCATTGGTGTACTAACCCAAAGATCCTGGGTTTGATTCTCATATCCAGTTGTCATTTATCAATTTAAAAGAATTTACTTTGCTGTAGCTATAAATCTAATCAAGAACTTAGGAACTGTAACGGCTTGGCTATTTATATTTAATCTATGAGCTTTTAAGTTTAAACCTTACTGAACACACTTTATATTGTCAAATTGTTTATACAAGATGAAACACAGTAATAAACCTGCACTGCTTACAAAGATAAAGGTAAAAAGTACAACTTTGATCTCAATTTTGTCTTTAATGCAAAAAAAAATATGACACACCGGTCTAGCTGTAAATACAGTAAAGACTTGGCCACAATACAATAAAAAAAAAGAAGCAAATAGTCTTCTGAATTTAGAAATAATTTACGAATAGGCCTGGATTTTGTTGTCATTTTATCGATTTATCATATACAATACTCATAAGTAAATAAACTATGTTCTTAATCCCCTGTTTGTAGAAATTTATATTTTATAGCTAATTTTTTATTATTTTGGAATTTTTGGGTCATATTTTTTGGTTTGTATTCTAGAACCATTTTTAATAATTTTTGAGTCTTTTTGGTCATATTTGAACCATTTTAAAGGATTCACGTTAAATAATTATATTTTTAAATACTATTAATCTTTTATGAATGCATATATAATCAAAACATAAATGATTTTCACTACACAGTTGTCGAAATGTATCCTCTTTGCATATATATTTTTAAATACACATTCCTGGTGAAACACTGCAATTAAGCTAGAGAGGGCTGTGTTAGGAGGGGGTATCATTTACTTCTAAGGAAGATTCGTAAATAAATAATATATCAATACAAGCGTTTAGTTGTTTTAAGTCTTTTCATTCCATATATTTCTTAGTTTCCATTTGTAAATTTCATGTTTGATTTAATCATTTATTTATTTAGACTATTTGTTAATATTTTTTGATACCCGCCTTGGTGACATAGTTAGCTAACCGGCTAGTTTTGTGTTGATCTAGACCGCCAAGGATCGGGAGTTTTTTCCTAAATGGTTTTCCACTCTCCATCCATGCAAATGGGGGTTCAGTACCTCTATATTCAACATTCGTAATTCCTAGCACATTAGCATAATTAGTACTTAAACATATAACCTGGATGGGTAGTAAGATGTGATAATAAATAAATAATTTTTGGTCTTTTTTGTAAAAAGTTGAAGTAATTTAGAACTTTAGGTCATTTTTAGGTCATCAAAATCTGAACCATGGTAATTTAAGTCCACAGTTATTGTAGTAGTCCTACTATGTTTAATCACATATTAAATGTAGTATAAATGTAATTATTTTACTGTGTAATTTTATAGAATTCATTTTATTTTATTATGTAGTTCTGTTTATTTTTTGCCTGACATTTTCATGGGGGAGAAAGAAAATTTTGTGTGAGTGTGCATATGTGTGCATGCATGCATGCTAAAATAAATACATGAAATCTTCCCAGCAATGTTTTTGTTGATCAATAATGAGCACTCTAAAGGGACTGCAAAAGATTTTCAATTTTTCTTATTCTTTTCCACCCTAAACTGGCACCATAAAAGGTAAGCCTTTTTTGTCAGTTTGAATTGGGAGAGGTAAGCAAGCTACTCTACAATTAATTAGTTTACAATCCACTCTTTGTTTTCATTCAAAGACTGGAACAAACAAAATGAAATATAATTACTAACCAAAACTTTTAGAATTTTATGGCAAAGGAGATAAAAGAGAAACAAAGCTTTGGTTCACAATGGACCCATGCATTCCCAAATGAGACTTTTCTAGATGACACACTTGTATTAATTCATTGACACCAAGATAATGATGAAAGGAACTAATAACATTATATTGATCATTTATCAACGTATATTACATTAAAATCTTATAGATATTATAATTAATTCAGAGGATACTTAGTCTTTTTTGACAATTAAAAATTTGCTTATAAATAAAAGCAGTTCCATATTCATCTGCATGACAAATAAGGCTGGATTAGATGATAGTTCTTGACCATGAGGCAGAGCATTCAGGTGTTGATCTACAGAATGCTGGCTGACCAATCACATCAAGGAGATTAAAATTAGTGTAAATTCAACCATTTATGATTGAATTGTGCAAAACCATTTTTTAATCTGCACTAGCTGGTAACTTAGTCATAGTTTGTTTCTTAACCAATAATGAAATAAGTGTTGCTTGAACAACAAACCACTTGCTTTGTTTTGCAGTTTAACAAAGCCAGTTGTGTTCTTGGAATATCCTGACTTTGGCCAATAGATTGAAAGTGTAAAACTGCATTTTGCTATTAATAACAAGGCATATTCAGTGCATTTAACCATTTAGTAAGATTTAATGCCTTATGTCTTGGCCTTAGATCATCGATGTAACTTAAGTTATTTTGATGAAAACCTTGTTTGATAGGGGGCAGCAGTGATATCCTGCCTGCCAAGCATTCCATTAATTTAAATATGTATCAGTAAAAGTGGGTCAATATATATCACATTCAATTCTGACCAGTGAGTCTGAAGTTTAATTTCTATAAACAGTGCAGAGCTTTAGTTTCCCAACAATTGAAGTTGGTTGAAGCTCATCTTCTCTACCTCGATCATCTCTTCTACCATTCATTATGCTGTTGATAATCTTGTATCCAAACATATCATAAAACTCCTTAATTAGCTTAATTGAGAGATGTATTCAAATATGGCTTTATCCCTGGTCATAGTTAATTTTCACCTTCATGGATATCACTTGGCATGTACTATGCCATATTGTACATATGGCAGCAAAAATCTGACCACAAGTCACAGGGTGTTGTGTTTTATTAAAAGTACTTTGTGCCCATGAATTCACACGTCCATCCAAAATATGCCTTAAACTATGATTGGAGAATTTTCCTGAGGACGTGACTATTCCAAAATATCTAGGTTTTAGCTAGAGCTTTGGCACATTAAGCCAAAGGTTCTGAACTCAATTCCTGTGTCCAGGCATCATCGTTCAACTACATTTGATCCGATTGAAGGACTTATCCTTAGAGGATTGTATATACAGGATATTTCTTTAATAATTTTAATGCTAATGAAGATATTGCAATGAAATTTGAACAGGAGTATGTTCGTTGTGTGAGAAATTAAAGAAATGTGCCTATAATATGGCACCTCATTGTTGCGACATGGAGTAGCGGCTCGCCACCCAGCCAGCATCCCTCGCCAGCCTGTCTCCGGCCTGACGCGCCTCTCTACTAGTCTGTTGTCCTGTAATTTGGTTTAGGGTGTCTGCAAAATATGGTTGTTGTTTGTGAGTGTTAGTGTATGTGTAAGTTCACACAGGATAGTTGTAAAATGTAAACTCTGGAGGAGTGAGTGTTGATTGTTAGCACTTATTGGAAAAGAGAATCAATAAAATCATGTCAACAGAAATTCTTGGAGAAGTTTGGAGGCCGACATCCACCGAGCAAGTCTAACATTTGGGCCTGGACGAGGTGTGGTTTCACCCGTCACGATATGTAAATTCTCAATATTCCTGTATTTGGGCAAGTGAAAATCCCAACAAGATACATGAAGAACCCTTTAATTCAGAGAAGATTGGCATTTGTTTTGGAATGTCCCAGCAGCGCATTATTTGTCACATCTTCTCCAATACAACCTTCACACAGTTGCAAGTATGGAAATCTTCAACACCTTTGTAAACCAATTGGATGACAAGGAACTCTTCACTGGATATTTCCAGCTGGATGGAGTGAAATCCCACACATTACATGCCAGTATAGCCGAAATTCAGTCCTTTTCCGATGACCGCGTCATTTCGAAGGGACTTAGGCCACCACTCTCACCTGATCTAGTGCCGCCTGATTATTTTTTATAGGGTTATCTAAATGGGAGAGGAGAACAAAACAAACCATAAACACCTTGAAAGCAAACATCATTGAAGAAATTCAGGCAATGATACCGGATGCACTGGCAAGGACTTTCCAAAATATGGTGCGCCGGATTCATTTCTGTCTGGACGGAACTGGTGGCCATTTCCAGCACATGTTATGTTGGCATGGTTCTCACAAAATAAGTTAAGCCCACCTCAAATTTTGTTGCAATATCTTCATTAGTGTTATTACTATAGAAATGCCAGGTTCAGGGGCGAATGGGACACCATAAACGACCAAAGCTAATTTTCTCCTGAAGTTGATACATTGTGGGATAATCTACTGTACTATTGTATTTTATGATGTGACTTTATACTTGGGTAAAATAGAAGTGGAAGAATTGGGATCTCTAGACCTTTGTCTTTCAGGTGTGACCTTTGGACTTTAACAAACACTGAAACGTTACAAGATATATAAAACTATCCAGGTAAAAGTAAATAAACACTTTTACATGGCCCTACTAGGGTTAAAACTGAAGAATGGACTTTTATCTTTCTTTCACCAAACTATCAATGTTAAATTATAGAATTTCAATCATATTCTACATTTCATTGCAGAGTATGATGAAACAAGTTTAAAAGCACTCATTAATGTTTCCATGAACATTTACACACCCATAAGATAATTAGGCTGGTGTCAAACTATGCCTTTTTACCGGTCCATTAAAACCGGTCCGGTTTAACCACGATGCAGGAACACATTGTTTTAAATTGGAGTTGTTACACTACTGTGGTGCTGCCCCACTCACTGGAAGCTACCACATCTTGCTGCGGCATGGCAGGATATCCGGACAATCGGATAACTGCATTGACACATTCATTCAAGTGCAGGTGGTCACACTGTGTGATTTTATCAGTCTGTTTCCTTGTTTCTGTTTAATATCGACAAATAATGTAATGCTCAATCTTTCTTCTGAACTTAAAGTACTCCTAAATGTTGTGTTCTGTTTGGTTATGTGCGGGCACATTATTTTGCACAATTCATCAAATAAATTTGTTGTCATGTGGTAGTACTAAAAAATATTTTTTTCATCTTATCGAATATTACCCAGAAATTTAATAAAATTTTGGCTTGATTCTGGTTCAATATGGAGAGGATAAACCCAATATTTACATACGACTGGGTCTTGCAATAATCCTTCGGCTTTAAGAGCACAAATAGTTTTCAATTTGTAAAACATGACTCTTTACCTACTGCTCTAGGGAAACTGGCGGGATGCACTATCCTTTCCACCAGGCAAATGTGACTCGGTGAGGCAATCTCATCAAACCTGGGCCGGGTTTGCTGGACCAGTAAAATGCATAGTATAACATCAGCCTTAGAAACATTTCAACTACTGAGCAAGTTGAAACAACAGAGGGTCAGCTTTGAAAACACATCTTAACTTTGCTATGATACTAATGAGCTGAACAAACAAATCAAAACCATAAATAAAACTCAAGGCACGGTTAGGCGAATTGTAGATTACTTAAAAACATTTACCATTCTTAGCTAAAACTGAAGAACTGGCTTGTTCTTTCTGTCGACAATTCCTTAGTGAAAAGGCTTGTCCCTCTTATATATGGACCATTCACTCACAAAGTAGTTTTCACTGTGACATTTGTGATAATATATTCATTGGAACTGGTGCAGTTTGTTCATTATGTTCATAACCATGACAAATCAACCCGTGAAAATTGGCAAAACCAATAGTGGATAAAGAGTTGGCTTTGAAGAGCCTGATGATCTTTAATAGACCATTGATTAGTGTTGTTGTGAATGATGAAAGTTGCAATAGTAATAAATCACTCATATAAGCAATGACATAAGAGAAAGGTTGTAATGGAATTAGTTAACACACATGCAGATTTTGTTGGAAACTATTTGTCAGCAACCAGAATGTATAAAATGATAATGAATTTTGTTTTATGAATTGAAAAAGCATAACGTTACAGGTGATGACAAAATTTATTTCCATTGTCAACATTGCAGAAATGTTGTAGCGGGCCAAGGCAAGTTTTTGGAACACCTAAGGCTACATACTTTTAATCTTGAACAAAACAACGCTTACAAAATAAGTATTTAACAAAAGATACAGGGAATGCTGATTGAGACCAATTCATGTTTAAATGCTGCTATTGTGCGTTTGTATTTGTACACAAAGCATAGGTCCAACGAGAACTGTGGGAATATTGATTCTCATTACTTCAGTCCAAGTTTAATATTTGACTTACTTATGAAATTTAACATTTGTTTTATAACCTCAATATGTTTAGTTAAAACTAAAATAACATTTTAGAAACTATTCTAAAGATTCAAGTAAGGAGTGTAAATCTAAGATAAGAAATAAGCTTTTAAACTAAAATACTTATTGAAATTAGGAAATAAAATGTACTTATAATGAATTAGATACACAAAAGTATGAACATTTATCAAATTACAAAATGGAAACGAATTGAAATTTAAAAAACATTTGAACAGATTTTTGGAATGAATACATTGACATGGTATGTTTATCTGTTCTTTTAAATATAAAAAAACTGCCATTAAGTTAAAATAGGAAGTGGTAAACATTAAAATATGTATAAATATTACAATCTTGTATGAAATATAACAACTTGGAAATAAATTTATTTTATTGGATCACATGAAACAATCTCAAGGGATGTACATATAGAGAAAACTTAACCAACTCTTATAAAATTATGTGATTTAAAGTGAACAAAATTTCACATAAAATAAATTATGTTTGTCTGAATCATAACAAACATAATCTTATTGTTCCTAAAAATGTGTTAAATTAACATTGCACCCACTTTATTTTTAAAATAGTCTAAGGTGTTACTCTCATAATAAGCTGGGCTACCAATGGAAGGGAGATAGGGGTTCAAATCCCAGTTGGATGCACTGAGTGTGGTGTTTCCTAAATAATTTCCCATGCTCCCTCCTTACAAATGTGTGTTAAGTTTCCTCTAAAATTAGCCTTCATCCCTAACACCCTAGAGTAATTAGTGCATTATGCATACAACCCAAATGGGTAGGAAAATGTGATACTAAAAAAATAGGCATACACATTGTTCTACTCTGTATTATTGATGCCCCTGCAGGCTGTACATCATGAGGACACGTTGCTTGATTATCGATGATTACAATTTACTTCTTGATTTTAAGAATGGCTGACAAATTTCATAAAAAATAATTCTAAAAAATTAATATATTTGTATTTTGATATTAATTACCAGCTGCTTAGTTTTGCTGGGCCACACATCTCTTGGGTATTCTTTGTTCATCTTCATCTTAACAAAATTCTACTTTCCACTCACCAAAGCTTTACTCGATTTAAGTTACCTTCATCATTGAACATGAAAGCTAAACTTCATGCTGTTTTAAGTCTGATCCTATGAGGTTTGAATCCCAGCCGGAAGTGCTCAGGTTTCTTACGCCACACTCATGTTTGTACATTTCCTCCTAATTCAACCTTCCTCTTCTCAACTATATTAGTGTAAGTAAATTCAGATAGCCCGAATTGTTAGTAAGATGTGGTGCAACAATGTAGCTTATTGTAATTTAATGTACTGTAACTAATGTAATTTCACCAACTTACACAAAAGTTAATATCCAAATTCAAAAGCATGTGATTGCTCAGGCAACTTGTTCATGGCGCACAATCTGTAGGTGCTTTGTGACTATAAGTGCTAATCACGTTGAAATTATATCTTCCAGGTCCCTGAGGTGTACCGTGTTGCCTAAAAAACGGTTGAATACAACGTCAAATGTAAAGGACTCTGTTGGAGTTGCTGAATCTACAACCTACATTTGTGTAAACTGTGGAAACATATTCCTAGAAAGTTTTCAATTGGCTATACATATGTGGGAAGCTCATAAGGAACATTCTACTCACTGTGGATTTTGTGGCACTATTTTCCACATTTCAAGAAATAAATTCTCAGTCCACTTACAAGATGTTAATGTGATGATAAGAAAGACTGGGTCTTCTAAAAGTTCAGACACATCCTTGCGAAAAAGCTCATTCCTTTCACAAAGCCTTTGTGATAACAGACCAATCAAGTGTGGTGAAAGGAAATATTTTCTTGTTAGTTTGGCCAATGAATTTAAAACTGAAGACAACTCAGCTGTACCTGCTGAAAATTTCTCAGCCCCTATAGAAAATCCATGTAAAAAAATAATGAATCTTTTCACTAGGAATAAAATTTGTTGGGTTGAAGAGTCAGTTAAAGATAAGTCCAAGGATTCATGTGTATCAACTTCAAAATCACTTTTACCAAGAACTTCTCTAGTAATTGATAAATACATACAAAACAATGTGATGTACAATAAGGGCAAGAAAAAAGTGCCATATTATTCAAAAAATTCAACTCTTGCTTCAAATGAAAATACTTTAGTGATCTCTGAAAATCAATCACATCTCATAGATAGCACAGAAATGTCTTATGAACTTTTAGGAATTCTTTCGAATACTGAAAGTAACACAGACAAAACATGTTTAGTATCAGATAGTCAAGTAACAAGTGAAAGTAACATAAATTTGTGTGGGTCCTCAGAAAATATATTATCTACAGAAAGTAAAATGAAAAATTCTTGTGGGCCCTCAGAAAATAAATTATCCTCAAAAAGAAAAATGAGAAAGCCTTGTGGTCCCTCAGAAAATATATTATCAGCAGAAAGTAAAATCAAAAAGCTTTGTGGTCCCTCAGAAAATATATTATCTACAGAAAGTAAAATGAAAAATTCTTGTGGGCCCTCAGAAAATAAATTATCCTCAAAAAGAAAAATGAGAAAGCCTTGTGGTCCCTCAGAAAATATATTATCAGCAGAAAGTAAAATCAAAAAGCTTTGTGGTCCCTCAGAAAATATATTATCTACAGAAAGTAAAATTGAAAATCCTGGTGGTCCCTCAGAAACTATATCTACTAGAAGTAACTTAGATTTTCTGAAGGCATACAAGATTTTTCTATCTTCTCAAAGTAACATAAACAAGCCTTATATGCCTTCAGAAACAATTTTATCTTCAAAAGAGAATACACAAGATAGTGATTCAAATACTCTAGTTTCCAAAAAATCACAATCCACGCCTCATGAAAATGGTATGCATAGTCAAAAAGATCAGCTTATATGTATGTTATGTAAAAGATTGTTTGATACTTACTACTATCTTGAGCGTCACAGTTTAATTGTACATAATGTTAAATGTGATCAAATTCTCAACAAGACAATGGATATTAACACATGCCAAAGAGAGAATTATTCTAAATCTGTAACATATGATGATGTGACTGTGAATCAGTTAAGGTACAACACACATGAAGTTGATTTATATCTTAGTTACATAGGGAATGAATTGGTCAAAACAAATTATGTTGATGTGTCTTTTGACCAAGGGGATGGGGTGGTCAAAACACATGAAGTTGATGTGTGTCTTAATGATCAAGATGATGAAGTAAAAGAATCAAAGAAAGTTGATGTGTCTCTTAGTGATCAAGAGAATGAAGTGGTTAAAACACAGAAAGTTGATGTGCCTCTTAGTTACCAACAGAATGAAATGAACGAAACGCAGGAAGTTGATGTGTGTTGCAGTGACCAAGAAGATGAGGGGGAAAAAACAAAGAAAGTTGATGTGTCTTTCAATGATCAAGATAATGAAGTGGTTGAAACACAGAAAGTTGATGTGTGTTGCAGTGACCAAGAAGATGAGGTGAAAAAAACAAAGAAAGTTGATGTGTCTTTCAATGATCAAGATAATGAAGTGGTTGAAACACAGAAAGTTGATGTGTGTTTCAGCGACCAAGAAGATGAAATGAATAAAACAAAGAAAGTTGATGTGTCCTTCAATGATCAAGATAATGAAGTGGTTGAAACACAGAAAGTTGATGTGTGTTTCAGCGACCAAGAAGATGAGGTGAAAAAAATAAAGAAAGTTGATGTGTCCTTCAATGATCAAGATAATAAAGTGATTGAAACACAGAAAGTTGATGTGTGTTGCAGCGACCAAGAAGATGAAGTGAAAAAAACAAAGAAAGTTGATGTGCCCTTTAGTTATCAACAGGGAGTCGATGTGTGTTGCAGTGACCAAGAAGAAGAGGTGGAAAAAACAAAGAAAGTTGATGTGTCTTTCAGTGATCAAGATAATGAAGTGGTTGAAACACAGAAAGTTGATGTGTGTTGCAGTGACCAAGAAGATGAGGTGAAAAAATCAAAGAAATTTGATGTACCCTTTAGTTATCAACATGGAGTTGATGTGTGTTGCAGTGACCAAGAAGACAAGGTGGAAAAAACAAAGAAAGTTGATGTGTCTTTCAATGATCAAGATAATGAAGGGGTTGAAACACAGAAAGTTGATGTGTGTTGCAGTGACCAAGAAGATGAGGTGAAAAAATCAAAGAAATTTGATGTACCCTTTAATTTATCAACAGGGAGTTGAGGTGTGTTATAGTGAACAAGAAGATGAGGAAAAAGAAGAGGAAGTTGATGTGTGTTATAATGACCAAGAAGATGATGTGGAAAAAACAAAGACAGTTGATGTGCCCCTTAGCTATCAACAGGATGAAATGAATGAAAAACAGGAAGTTGTTGTGTGTCTTGGTGACCAGGAGGATGAATTGAAAAAAATAAAGAAAGTAGATGTGTATTATAATGATCAAGATGATGAAGTGAACAAAGCACATAAAGTTGATGTGTCTTTTAATGACCAAGCAAATGAAGTGAACAAAACACATGCAGTTGATGTGTATTTTAATGACCAAGCAAATGAAGTGAACAAAACACATGCAGTTGATGTTTCTTTTAACAACCAAAGCGATGAAGTGAACAAAACACACGCAGTTGATGTTTCTTTTAACAACCAAAGCGATAAAGTGAACAAAACACATGCAGTTGATGTGTATTTTAATGACCAAGCAAATGAAGTGAACAAAACACATGCAGTTGATGTATCTTTTAATGACCAAGCAAATGAAGTGAACAAAACACATGCAGTTGATGTGTCTTTTAATGACCAAGCAAATGAAGTGAACAACAGAAAGTTGATGTTTCTTTTAACAACCAAAGCGATAAAGTGAACAAAACACAGAAAGTTGATATGTCTCTTAGTGACCAAGCAAATGAAGTGAATAAAACACATGCAGTTGATGTTTCTTTTAACCACCAAAGCGATAAAGTGAACAAAACACAGAAAGTTGATATGTCTCTTAGTGACCAAGCAAATGAAGTGAACAAAACACAGAAAGTTGATGTTTCTTTTAACAACCAAAGCGATAAAGTGAACAAAACACAGAAAAGTTGATATGTCTCTTAGTGACCAAGAGGATGAATTGAACAAAACACACAATGTATGTGTGTCTTTTTGTGATCAAGAGAATGAAGTGAACAAAATAAAGAAAGTTGATACATCTTTTCATGGTCAAAAAGATGGAATTGATTCCAAGTGGGTCAGAGAAAATAATAAAATATTAACTGACAATTTTGAAGTGAACATTGAATCTGATAAGGTATTAAGAGATAGTAATTTCACAGATCCCTCATTGAACAAATACCTATGTTCTATATGTAAAAATGTATTTCCTACCCGATTCTTATTTAGAAAACACAAGAAATCCTGCATTCGTTGCATATGTGCACATTGTGGGGATGGGTTTTGGACTAAATCTACTTTGGCAAGACATATGGCACTGCATACAAAAGAAGAAGGTGATAACAATTTAACCCAAAAAGCAGGTAAAGGTGATAATCACTCTACCCAAAAAACAGGGGAAGGGGAAAATAATTCTAACAAAAATGCTGATAAAATATCTAAATCTATTTCGTCTCGACCAATTTATATCAAAGAATCAAATCAAGAAGAAAGAAATGTTACATTTGGCATTCACTCTTACACAAGAAAGGAAAATGTTTTGGATCCATCCCCCTATGCACACAGTTCAAAAAAAATCCACAAATGTTCTTGGTGTGGAAATTCATATTCTACCAGATTTAATCTTTCAAGGCATAGAATAGCTTGTAAAGAAGCTCCCAAATACTTAATGTGTGTTTTTTGTGACAGTACATTTTTAAACAAGACACTCTTGTTAAAACACACAGCTGAAGTACATCCAGATGAAGTGAGGACCTTAGAAGAATCTGAAAAGGCTAAAATTACAGTGAATAATTCAATTTCTTATTTTTGCAAGGACTGTGGTCAAACATTTGAGTATCCTCACAATGTTGCTGAACACCTTAAAACCCATGTCATTGCTGGGATCTATCCTTGTCCTGGGTGCGAAAAGAGATTCAGTACCCACCAACTTTTAACGTTCCACATCAATACTGTTCACAAGAAAATTAAACCTTACACTTGCAGGATTTGTGACATGACCTTCACATACTTTGGCACTTTGAAGGTCCACATAAATACACACACGAGTACAAGCGTATATGCCTGTGACAAGTGTGATCGATCCTACAAGCATCTCAGATCCTTGACCTCCCACAAGCGTACACATTCAAAGAACCAGCTCAATGTTGTGTGTGTACACTGCAATAAGAGCTTTAGAAAGAAACAGCACCTTGAGATGCATATGTTAACTCATGTTGGTGGTGAATTTAATACCTGTAAAAGTTGTGGAAAAACTTTCAGTTATAAAACATCATTGAAGACACACCACCGGCAAGTTCACTTAAACCCTGAATTTTTCTGTTGTGTTTGTGATTGTGGTTTCAAGAATAAACGAGACTTGATTGGACATGTTAACAAACATTAATGATTTTGTGATACATTAGTTGACATTTTCCAAAATTTGACAATGTTACATTTTGTTTTAGTAACAATTTTTGTTTACAATATATTGATGTTCTCGATATAAACTAATCAGAAACTTTATTCATTGTAATATTTTTTGCAGCCCATGTTGGCAAATTGACTTAAACATTCATGTAGGGTTTTATAATAATGTAAATTGATAAAAATAAAGAAAAATGAAGAAAAATGAAAAATAAATTAATAAGTGTAAATTAGAATCTAATACACAAAGGTGATATCTTCTTTCTTTATCTATATTATATAGAAGAAATAGTCACACACATTTAAACAAGAATTTAAACACAACTTGACTAATATTTCGGCATTGTTACCTTTATATATATTTTTTTAAAAAAAGAAAAAAGAGGAACTTCATTTTACACAAAAACTGATTTATTCCATTTTTAATTTTTTTTAAACTGTTAGTAAAACACTGTTCCAACTGTTGTAGGAGTAAAGATAAATTCTCCATGCTTTGACTATGTTTATCCATTATAAATAATATAAATGTTTAATACTTAGTTGGTAAAAAGGTGGTAGTAATATATACATACAGACACACACACACACACACAGGATATTTAAGTGAAAATGTGCAAAAATTAAACAGGATTAAGGGGATGCTACCCTCATTTTGAATTTGAAATAGGCAACATGGGCTCTGCAAAGCCAGAAGTAAAATAACCCTGCCAATTGATTTGAATCAAAGTAAAGCAATTTTATTTTTTTATTTTTTAACATACATTATAAACACAAATTAGGCTACTTTAGGATATAATTTTGTATAATTTCACACATATGTGATATATGTCAAGGCAATTTTATATCTGTCAGTCTGAAATATGCCTGCTCAATCTTTAGAATACTACTTAGTTATTCAATTTCAGGTATCAAGAAATGTAATAAGTAATAACATATTCAATATATGTCTAGGCAACTCTATACCTTTACGGCTGAAATATGCCTGTTAATTCTTTAGGATACTTTAATATTCTATTTCAGGTATCATGAAATATTTCAACATATTCAATAATTGTTCACCAGTGATGGCTAAAATATACGTTTAGGCAACTCTATAACCTTCAGGCTGAAATATGCCTCCAATATATGTTCATGCAATTCTATATCTTTCAGGCTGAAGTATAGAAGACTTTAATATTCTATTTCAAGTATCAATAAATATTTATACATATTCAATGAGTGTTCACCATTGATAGCTCCAATATACATTTAGGCAACTCTATAACCTCCAGGCTGAAATATGCCTGCAATATATGTTCATGTAATTCTATATCTTTCAGGCTGAAGTATGCTTAGTAATTTTCGAGGAAACTCTATATTCAATTTCATGTATCAAGAAATGTAATATATTTAATTATTGTTCGCCAGTGATGGCTCCAATATACGTTAAGGCAACTCTATACCTTTACGGCTGAAATATGCCTGTTAATTCTTTTGAAGACTTTAATATTCTATTTCAAGTACCAATAAATATTTATACATATTCAATGAGTGTTCACCATTGATAGTTCCAATATACATTTAGGCAACTCTATAACCTTCAGGCTGAAATATGCCTCCAATATATGTTCATGCAATTCTATATCTTTCAGGCTGAAGTATGCTTAGTAATTTTTGAGGAAACTTCATATTCAATTTCAGGTATCAAAAAATGTATTGTATTCAATTATTGTTCACCAGTGATGGCTCCAATATACATTTAGGCAACTCTATATCTTTAAGGCTGAAATATGCCTGTTAATTCTTTAGAAGACTTTAATATTCTATTTCAAGTATCAATAAATATTTATACATATTCAATGAGTGTTCACCATTGATAGCTCCAATATATGTTCATGCAGTTCTATATTTTTCAGGCTGAAGTATGCTTAGTAATTTTCGAGGAAACTTTATATTCAATTTCATGTATCAAGAAATTTATTGTATTCTATTACTATTCACCAGTGATGGCTCCAATATACGTTTAGGCAACTCTATATCTTTAAGGCTGAAATATGCCTGTTAATTCTTTAAAAGACTTTAATATTCTATTTCAAGTACCAATAAATATTTATACATATTCAATGAGTGTTCACCATTGATAGCTCCAATATACATTTAGGCAACTCTATAACCTTCAGGCTGAAGTATGCCTCCAATATATGTTCATGCAATTCTATATTTTTCAGGCTGAAGTATGCTTACTAATTTTCGAGGAAACTTTATATTCAATTTCAGGTATCAAGAAATGTATTATATTCAATTATTGTTCTCCAGTGATGGCTCCAATATACGTTTAGAAAACTATACCTTTAAGGCTGGAATATGCCTGCTAATTCTTTAGGAGACTTTATTCTTTTTTTCAGGTATTGAGAAATGTAATAACATATTCAACTATTGTTCACCAGTGATGGCTCCAATAGATCTTTAGGTAACTCCATACATTTTAGGCTGAAATATGCCTGCTAATTCTTTAGGAGATTTTATTATTCTATTTCAAGTCTCAAGAAATGTTTGAATATATTCAATTATTGTTCAAGCTTAAATATCCTTGCTCCTCATCTTAGAAACTATTTTATTATTCAACTTCAGGTGTCAAGATATGTAATAAGATAATCAATAATGTTTAGCTATCTTTATATGTTTCAGGCTGAAATATGCCTTTTAATTCTCTAGAAGACTACTTTATTCAATTTTAGATAGCAATACTTGTGTTAACATATTCATTAATTGGTCGCTAGTGATTGCTCTAGTATATTTTTAAGCAACTTTATACATTCCAGGCTGAAATATTCCTGCCGCGAAATCTCTGATATTGTTATTATTTATCTCTATCATCAAAATATGTTTTGTCATATTCCAAATTTGTTCACCCCTAATGGCTCCAATATATGTTTTAGGCGACTCTATACTGTTGATTCTTAAAGAAACTACTACTTTATGATTACATTTCAGGTATCAAGAAAGGTTTAGAATATTTAAAATGAGATCACCATCAAGGAAGATATTTGAGCTGACAACAAAATAACCATAATATGCAACCTGCTCTCTAGCCATTTTACTTACTCCAAATATAAACTTTTTGGGTCAACATATAAAAATGCTGGGTGGGTCCCAAGACAATGTCAGGCGTTGAAAACAAGTGGCTGAAAATATATTTAAAAAATGTACAATAACTTACTAGCTCTGGATCAAGAGTTGATAGCCTGATTAACAGTGGGTACGTCTACAATTGGTTAAGGAAGCCTCGGGACAGGTTGATTGTTTCCCACCATTGGTGTCAAACGTTCTTCTGATTATAGCATTTGATGGTCTACCACAGCTAAAGGTAAGTTAGATAGGCATCTCCAGTGAGGGTAGACCACATCTGTCTTAGTCCACTAGGGGGAAACTCTTAGATGGGATTGAAAATGTTCTGATTTTTCTACTTTAAAACTCTTTTACTCACCATTAAGATTATTAAAATTATAAATAGAAATGTCCAGAGTAAATTTGTTGGGCCTATCCTGGACACACTTAAAACATTTTGTGTTCCAATTTTTAACCTAAATTTAATATAGTTCTTTATCTCTTAGTTATTTTATAAAGCTACTTAGTAGATCTAGCATAAGTGATTTCTTGGCTTAAGAAATCTAAGGCTTGAAATAGACTGGATTGCTGATGACAGGTTGGATTTGCAATCCCAACTTGGTGTTAAAGGGCTATAAAAAATCTTTTCCCACACTTCCTTTATGCAAATGTGAGTACAACTGCTCTAAATTCTACATTTATCATTCTTACCCCATTAGTGTCAATATATGGATAGCCCGGATGAGTAGAATGAAAAAGGAAAGGAAAAACTAAGCTTTTTACGTTGGGTTACATGCTATGACATTTCCAAAAATTTTAACATGACTGGTCCAGCTAATAGAGTAATATAAATTAAATCTGATTAATAAATATATGAAGATGTGTGTATATGTTTTGGTAAAAATTGGTTCATATATATATATATTTGCCTTTTCTTGTGCTTCAAAATGTTTTGCCATTGTTTTATTCAACCAGTATTTATTATCCCAACTAGAGCCTATATCAGTAAATCTAAATATGTAATTACATATTCAAATTTGTTTAAAATCTGTCAGCTAAAAAGCTATCAAGAGCCACATACTCAGTCCAAAAGCATAAGGTTTTTTCCTCAATTAGGAACAAATCTGTAAGTAAGCATTGCTATAATCTGATTGGGATTTCTTAATTTTGGTTACTGTTTTAATGAAGAATTAAAATGCATGGATAATGAACTTATATAACAAAGCATAAACAATCTTGCGTGAGAGATTAATTATTTGTTCAACTGTTATCTACTTATTTAATCATACTGATCACAGAATTCTATTTGGGACATACCCCTAAAATTTTGCATTGGTCTGAAACTTTCTCACAAGACACACTGCTACACCTTTTAATGTGTGTTCTTGATTTCCCATTTAAATCTAATTGAGGGATGTTTGTGTAATGTCAATGACTGACTCATGAGTTGATCAGCAGAGGAACCTGCAGTAACACCTGCACGTTTTGCTTGCAGGTGTCCATCAACATCCATCAAAGATTGTGATTGGATCAAGATAGAAACAAACTGTGAAGGAGATGTTGCCACAGCATCCCATTTCTGTGACATTAGGATTCAAGATTATAATGTTGGAAAATTAGAAACTTTTAATGGCAAGAGTAACCTTTTCTGTAAAGACATCTCACAAAATCCCTCAAAAAAACCTTCCAGTCTATCAAATAGGTTTCCTTCTCAATTAAGACACCCTGTTGATGATGCCGATTTAAATATTGTCCCAGAAATTTGCGAAGACAATATTGGCGTTTGTGAAACTTGTGGTGTTTCCTTTGTCAATTTACAATCACACTTGAAAAGTCACTGTCTTACCCAGGAGAACAGAACCAGAGAACGAACAAATTCAGACAAACCAATTTCTGAAATTGTTTCTAATTCAAACGAAAACAATAAATGGACGAAAACGGAGCACACAGTTGAAAAAGAGGAAGAGACACCTTTGTCAGAGTCAAATGATAGTCCAACTACTTACCAACTGACTCTGGACTTTACTGAGAGAAGACAAAAAAATAAAGATGGGATCAAAAAGAAATATTCATGTGACCTTTGCAAAAGGGAATTTAAAAGAAATTATGACTTATTAAGACATAGAGCCACTCACAATTCTCATCCACATTTACATTATAAATACAGTGGATGTATACAAAAAGGTGAATTTCCTTGTGATAGATGTGGCCGAGTTCTTACCAGAAAACATGATTTATTACGCCATAAGAAAATACATTTCCCTGAGGTAAGGGTTTTACTTTCAAATTCAAAGATAGATGAGAAAATATTCCCATGTGAAGTTTGTGGCAGACTTTTTACAAAGAATTGTGATTTGCATCGACATAAAATAATAAAACATAATCCAATTAATTCTCTTCAACCTGCTGATAATAATGAAGATGAAAATTCAATCAAAGGATCTACACGCGTTGAGACACAAGATACTGGTTCTAAGACGTGTAACATAAATATGGCTTCAAGGAAACTTACAGTTAATAAATCTGTGCGTCCACAGAGCACTGGACCATATTTTTGTCAAATTTGTGAAAAATTCTTTTCGAGAAAGTTTGATCTTAAAAGACACACCAAGCATCACACTCAAGAAGAACTCTGTAGAAACAATATCCCATCAGAAAATGAAACAAAGGAACATCATAAGTCTCTACGTGTGTGTGTTGATGGTAAGACCTTCTATCGGTGTGAGGTGTGCAGCAAACACCTGCGCAGCCATTACAATTTTGTCCGCCACCTGCGGATTCACACAGGGGAAAAGCCCTTCACTTGCCACATATGCGGCAAGCAGTTCCGCATTGATGCACTACTCAAGCGCCACATTCGTGATGTACATGAGGGCATCAAGAACTTCCCCTGCGATATTTGTGGCCGCAGATTTGCTAACAAGCGAGCTTGTACCGACCATCGACGTATCCACACCGGTGAGCGCCCTTGTGTGTGTCATATCTGTGGTAAGGCATTCAAGACAAAAGCTTCATTGTATGTGCACAATGTGTTCCACAAGGACGTGTTCCCGTTTTCTTGCTCTCATTGTGACAAGCGCTACCGCCGGCGGCAACAGCTCAAGGTTCACCTGTCTCTACACACTGGTGAAAAACCCCACACATGCTCTCTCTGTGGGAGGAGCTTCCGGTTGCGCAAGACGCTCAAGAGGCATGCTACAACACACACCAATGACCGTCCCTTTCAATGTAGTATATGTGGGCAGCAGTTTGCTCAGGAGCGATACTTGAAGAATCACGGTAAAACTCATGGTCTTCACACCCATGTGAACCCTAACAAGTACCTACAGCTATAAAGTGGGTTTTTATAGTGCCATAGATCTAGTCCATAAGATCCTGTAATTTAAGTGTAAATCATACATTTTCAAAATCATTTTAAAATAAGTATTTAAGAATATTGAAAAGGAAAGTCACAATTCAAGTAGTTAGACTTATAGTATTTATGATAGTTTTAAAAGAGTTGTAATAAGTGTAATAATATATTCTATAGTTTGATAAATGTATCTTTATTTTTTTACACACATTACCTTTTTTCAGAAAGTAGGTGATTCTCTTAATAAGAAATTGAATTTGTTTGAGGTCTTAATCAATGTTATTAAAAACCCAAACCAATTCAATCAATGTAAAGATGCTTAGTATTTTTTGGTACTAACAAGGGATAAATTATTTAAGGAATTAAAAACTTTTATTTGTAACTATCAAAAACTCTGTGAAAACTTTAAATTATTACAAAGGATTACAAACTTTAATAAACCGAAATATTAAGTTTTATTGAAACTGATGATTAAGTTTTCTTTATCAATTTATTAACTCTAGACCAAAGTTGAGTATCAACTTTTGTACAATCTTTTCATGAGATTATTTAGATTTTTTTTACATTGCTACATAGATTAATATAAACTTTTTCACTGTGTCTTATTTAAAGTTGTCATATATTTATGTAAATATATTAAATTTATGATGGCACTTAAATATATTTGTAAAATGACATGGCTCAGCTTCACTGGTTTATATTTGTAAGATGCGCCTAGATCAGTATTCACCAAAAGGAGACACAGAAATAAAATTTGCACCACCTCAATAAAAGGTCTAACTTGAAAAATTCACCACTTATAGAAATTAAATATTATCCTTTATTCAAAGATATTGTCACTAAATATAACTTAAATATGTATATTTTTAAATCCCTAAGTTTATAAAAATGTTTTAGTAGTACAACAAGCATTTCATTAATAATAGAGATAAATACTAAGTAATGTTGTTGTTGGAAAGGTACAAAGGAATATTTTATTGTGATCTATACTTTATAAGACTGGTTATATTTGTTTTTACTGCCATTTTAGGTGAAGATTTAAACAAAGTAATTTTTTTTTTTAAGTAAATCCATAACACAGAATAGTGAAAAAATGTTCTGGCGGTCATGTAACATGCATGGTTCTTGCCACAAGTTTGCGCATTGGTTATAATAAAGGTTTGTGTATCCACAAAAACGGGCTATATCTTGGGAGTAAATTTATACCAAGTTTGCAATAATTATAATGGACAAATTTACATCCTTTAGGTAATCTGAATCCAGAACTTAATCACTACATTGTTAAATCTGTATCAAAGTAATGAGTTGTAAATGCTTTAAACTTGGTTCTAAATTTTAATAAAACCTCTTCAATTTCTTATAAATATCTTTCTGTACTGGATACATACAAACATCCAGTGGTACAACTAACATAATGAAGAAGGGGAGACTGAAATGCAAGTTAAAATATTCTTACCTAGTATATTTTGTATTGGCTCTAGCCAACTTTAATACTATTATTTTAATCACTGATTTTTATTCACAAGACATGTCATTTTTAATTACACACTAAACAACACAAATTTATCAATTCTTCTCTTTCCATTTTAAAACTTAGATATACACTTGGTAATTTTAGTGCACACATTACACAAAACATTGTCTTCAAAGTCAAAGTAAAAAGTAAATGAAAATATTTATAGAAATTTCCAAATTCCCCAAAAAGGAATATACTATAACAAAATATTACCTCTTGTTTAATTCGCCTGTAATAAATTTTTTATTTGTATGTGAAATAGTTCTTACTGAAGGCCTAAGTAGGTAAAGATTTTTAAGACAGGTCGTAGGGCAGTGTCATGCCTGATTATTTGTTGACATCTATTCTCGATCACTAACATACCCCCATCACCCTTTTCAACCAAAACTTACTAAAGCCTTCTTAGTGCCACACCCCTTAGCAAGAAAATTCCACTGTTGCAAAGTATTAAAAAAAATCAAAACTTTCACTAAATATTGCATTTAAATTTAATAAGCTAACAATTAAAATTTTATGGTATTTAGTTTTGTATTGTTTATGATATAATGGGTAGTAAGAGGTGGGAATAAAAGAAAATTGACGACTCTGTCAAGACTTAGCTTCTTCTTGAGGTTAATAGTAGTACTTGTGGAGTGGGGATAGAGAGGTGGTAACCTGAAAGGAGTGATAACAACAAGGAACAGAAATATTTGCTACAAATTGAAACGAGTCTCATTAGGCGAAAGGAAATTAATAAATAATAGGTATTTTCTCTTTGCGCAAGGAGCATTTAAATATACATTTTATCACGTTGGTTTTTTTATAAGTACAATAGTATATAAATAAAACTTTTATTATTATTTCCTGGCCAATAGAAGTTTTGCAGAAACTTGTAGTCATAGTCTACCTTGACACTTCGGCCCTACAAACATCACTTTATGTTCCTACTTTAATCATGTGCACCAACTGGTTAAAAATAAACGTTGCAAATGTCATTCTCAAATGGTAATGCTCACACAAAAGAAATATTATTAACTTAATTTCTTCACGATACCTACATATGCTGTAATAGTAAACAAAGCTCTGTAACTTCTGTCCAATTTCCATGGAAAGAGCCTTTTAGAAAATATAAACTTTTTTTAACGACCAACATTGATAACATTTTACTTTATTATTATTATTATTATTATTATTATTATTATTATTATTATTATTATTATTATTATTATAGCTGCTATTGATCAAATCTATCAAAGAGGCAGCTGCAGATAACGTGACCTTACATATGAATACTTGAAAGTAGATCTAGTAACTTTTCTAGTTGTCAAGATAAGGCTCTTATTAAAATTGGACTTTAGTAGGATTTACTCAATCACGCCACACTTTTTTTATTTATTTGTATTAGGTGTCTGATTAGCAAACTAACTAACTTTTTTTAGTACTGTGTCTTACTACCCGATCATGCATGTATACTAACTATGCTACTGTTTTAGAGATGAGGAAGGTTGAATTTAGAGAAAGTGTACAGACTTTTTTGTGGAGGAAGAGTAGAAAACTATTTAGGAAAAATCAACCATGAACTCTGATCTCTCCATCGTCGGCAGTCCAATCTATTGTGAGAGTGATGCTTTAGATCCGTTTGACAACCAAAGTAAGAGTTATTAATTGCTTAATCAAATGTGCAGGAGTGATAGGGTAACTTAGAGGAAACCTGGTTAGGCGGCCGCATGGTCTAAAGCAGTGGTTCTCCAACTTCTTAGCTACGCAGACCCTCTAACCATGGAACAGCTTATTCATGGACCCCTTGATGTAGGATGAATAAAATAAAAAATTAAAAACATCAATTTATAGTATATTATAGAGATGTTAATCATAATATATTTTTAATGTAATAGAATTACAATATAAATTAAAATAAAATAAATGTAGATATTATTATTATTAGCACCACGTTTTACTACCTGCTCGGGTTATATGCACTTACGCTAATGTGTAATGGTAGGGTGATTGTGAGATTAAATGGAGGACCTACAGTTTAACGTGAAATCCAAAACACGATGGAGGCCTGGCATTCCCCACATTTACAAGTTGTGATTAATATACGCCTTGTCATAGGTGAAGGAAGGGTTTGGTAATCGGATAAATCTGTGCCGGGACCGGGAATTGAACCCCGAACCCCAGCAAAGAAGTCCGACACCTTACCCCTAGACTACCAGGTCACATAAATGTAAATATTAAATTTGTACATTTTTAGATATAATTTTTCTAACTAAATGTAAAATAAAAATTACAATAAAAATGATAAGAAAATATAATATGTATTACATTTGTACATTTATTATCATTAATAATTCATGTGAGGAAGGCAACTGCTTGTGTGACTATAAAATATCTTTGAAATATGTAGCAAATTTTCTGACCATCTCCTTAAGTTTTATTTCACATGTTTACACCACAAAAAGCGAAAAAAGAATTTTTTAAATTAATAAGTTGTTGGAAAAGACATCACATGTTTCAGTGATTTTTCTGACAGTTCTTTGTGTTGGCGGATGAGAAAACTAACATGAAAGTGAATTTCCAAATGCTCCTCTCAGAGATGTGGACACAAGGGGTGACGCCAACCCTTCACTTTTCACCCTCACTTTATTGCCAGGTCCATGGGGGTCTGCAGAATCTCTTGTCTAAAGAATCGCTCTTCTGTTTGACTAGATTGCCAATGACATAGATCGAGGTTTAAATCTTGGTCGAGTGTACTGAGGCTGGTTTTTTCTAAATGGTTTCCCACTCTCCCACCACACAAATGTGGAAACTACCTATAAATTCAACCTTCCTTATCCCTAACTCATTAGCAACCAGGGTGTCTACCAATGCTGGACATATTGGAAATACTGGAATTTTGAATCATATTGAAAAAATATTCAGCCTTTCTACATTATGTGAAATGTTGGATCAATCATTTTGAGACCCCTGATATTATTTATACTACTGATAGTTCTATTTTGACCATCACTGAATTACTCTCCCTCTGGTCTATCTTGTTTGCTACAAAATTAGGTGACCTTGTAAATTACCTTGCAGTGGGTATGTTGGCAAACTTGCCAACCTTTCTATTCTGTCTCTACACTAGCAGCCAACATTCCCCCACCCCCCCACACATTTTTTTTTACAGCCGTAATCATTATGAGTGATGACTGATGAGTTACTAGTAACTGCTCAATTTCAAACACCACTTCAACTATTGGTCTGCCTGACCTTGACATTCCAATGGCACAGTACAGTATTTGTTGTGTTCTTCACTTC
>CABFOV010001204.1:0-41082 GCA_902141375.1 Timema poppense
ATGACCCAACATGCCGGAGCTGCTTGGCCAGGGGGGGTGGTAGGGGAGGGGCTTAGGAGTGCCAGAGGGGAGGGGCTTAGGAGGAGCGGGAAAACCAACAGCCAATCAGAGAGCAGGAGGCGTGGTCACGTGATCAACTACTGAGGATAGTGTTCACTTTTAATGTATTGGTTCAAAGTCACTTTAAAGCCACCGCATAGCCTTATTGCCTTACTATTGGGCTTTGCCACACACACATAATAGTGATGTCACCCATTCTGTCTGTGTAACTGTATACGTTATTCCTTATTTTTCTAATTCCTCCAACTATTTCCACTTGCCCTCTAATCGCATACGTAACCTGTCGGGCTCTGCAATATACTGAAATTACATTTTCTTTAAGCACGATCTCCGCTTTGATTTCTTTTATCTGACCTAATGGTTTCTCAAACAATGTTTTGTGTTCTTTAATTAATTTCTTACCCTTTTATTACCAGTTAGTCTTTTGCGCTACTGGAGACTAGTCAATTTTTAATACCTCGATCCAGTTTCTTCCTAATAAAGCCTGCGATCTTGTAGACTCATCCTTTACCACTACAACTGGGAGCTGTACATGTTTTTGGTCCAGTCATCGTCAATAATAATGAAACTTCAGTTTCTTCCTGCACATTATGTACCAAAAAATGAATATCCATTCTTTCCAAATAACCCATCAAGTCTTTCACCTTCTCATTAAACTCGTTAATTAAACCATGTCACCGCCATCATAATTGCCGTGAAAGTTATACTCGTCACCTCACTAAGGTTGGTTTATTGTAATTTTCCTCATCGCCACTGTTGTATTTATTACTCGTACCTTATTGGTATGTAAAAGATCACAAAACATATAGTTCTGTGTAACAAAAACTCCCACTTTGGATACAGTTATGTATGTTCACTTTCACTTTCATTCCATTCCACTTACACAGATCATCACTTCTCTGGCTACCTCAAAAACAAACTTCTTGTTCTCCCATTCACCACCTTCTTGCTTCTTCACTTTAATATCTTACGACATTTACAATGTTCAATAGACTAGTGTAACTGTAAATAATTTAAGGATATATATTCCATTCACCGTAGGAATTGACTTCTGAAAGGCCTTTTTCCCTAACATAAATCTACTATATAGTAGGATATTGGTAGGAAAAAAGACCTTTCAAAGAGTAATTCCTAACGTGAATGGAATATATGTTAGGTTGTTCTATTAAATATTTGTCTTTAAGAGGATGATAGACTGCGCACCAGACCCGTAGGCCCTATTTATTTTAGAACCCACACTACTTACACCAGGCTCTGGTACTTGGTCTGTCGTTTTTAAATAACAATTTTTTTAATTAAATATGTTGTCACTAAAAGGGTTTATATTTTATTTATTTATTTTATAAAAAAAAGTATTTAATTGTATTTAACCTAACGTAACCTATTCTTCATATATTTACAATGTTCAATGTTAGTAAAACTGTAAATATATTAAGGATAGGTTACATTAGATTGGGCTATGTTCTAAGTGACAATATATTTAATATATATCTAACTAAAAACATGTAGTCTAAAAACGACAAACTGCGCTCCAGACCCAATTTTAATCTAAATAAACTTGATAGCATGTCAATCTTGGGTGTTTTTTTTTTATATAAAGGGAGCTTATGCCTAAAAAAAAAGAACATTTGTGTATCAAGGATACTGTTCTTGAACATCCATGGGCTTAGGGGTTTCTGACCACACCGTACACAAATTAATACAAATTTTGTGAGATACTAAGAGTTAGTGTCACCCCGAATATATCCTACTTAACCTACGAATGTATACCATGACCATTATTTGGTCTTTCCAGCCAGTCCCACGTCCATATTCTTTTCCTACGCTCCCTCTCATAATTTTCAATATCATTATTAATAATTAAAGCAGTTAATGCATTCAAAATTAATCTCTGACGTTCCATAAATAATTGCACTAGAACATAGCACTAAACTAGCAGCTTATGAATAATCTTGTTCCATTTCTATTGTACTAGCTAGTATACAGATATCTAGGCGCTAGCTAGCACAGTTTATTTCTAGTACAAGCAAGTGTCTTAGTAGTAGTAGCTTAAGTTATTTAAAAGTCACGGACAAAGAATATATATTTTATTTTTTTTATTATTAAAGAAGTTAAGAACTATAGTTTGTAAATTTTCTTTTCTACTTTATCCATGGATGACCAAGCAAATTGAATTAGATAATTTTCAGTACCATATTCTAAATTAGAGTTATATATTTATAATTAATATAATCTTAATCAATTATTATTTATTTTAATATGTTTTAGCCCATAAAGTATTTTCTAATGTAAATTTAAATATAATAAGAATTACATCATCCTTTGTTTAAAGCTTATTTCGGTTCCATATCAAATTAATTGCTGAATCAGCTGGGTTCTAGTTTACAGATACTTAGACAACAACAAAATAACATAGCTTTCATACTTTCAACCAATCAAGAGCTCTCTTATTGCTTGATTCAACATCATAGAAACAGGGGAATCACAGGAAACAAAGTGTGGTTTTATATTAGCAGCGGGAAAATTTTTCCGTTCTCCCACTCCATTACTGATTCCACGTTGGTTTGTCAAATAGGCAAGTAGTAGCGGTATGTTGGTGTCAACTTTGAAAATACAAAGACATATTTTGTAAAAGATGAATTCTAAGTAAATAAATTCCTAGTATACATACATATAAAGTAAATCACAATGGCTATTATTATGTGAAACAATATTCCTGTAAATAAACTATCATAAGTATTACTCAGAAACGTATAGCATCATAAAATGTCGCCAAACGATGGAGTTAACTGTTATACTGTGTATAAATATTATTGAAGCGAAGGGAGTATGTAAGGATAGGGAGAACGTTGGCGAGGGTGAATCAAGTACGAAGCTGTTTTTTGAACTATAATTATTATAACTATAATAATTAAGTTTCTTTTCTACTTTGTATGGATTGGCGTGATTAGAGATGCATGTTCTGTTTATGACTAAAAAAATTATTTTTGTTGATATCATATTCCATAATAATATTAAGTAGGTCCTACCATAAAGTGTATATTTGTTTTTGTTTGCAAAATATTATGGTCGAATTTGGTTAAAATTGTGTAAGCTTAGTTTTATAAAAATCAATAAAAATACCTATTCAAGCAGTTTTTCTTTCATCTACATTTTCTTAAAGTCTCAATTTTCAATTTGTTGTGTTGAATAAAGAATTGATGGATGTAGGGAATAAAAATATTAGTTGCGTGGGCTAAAGCCCTTGGACAGTTAAAAAAATGTATCTTTCAGTAAAATATATATAGTTAGTTTTATATGCTTATTTTTAACAGAGTGGTAAAATAATTATATGTGGTTTATCATAACATTAAGACACAAAATATCAAGCAAAAGTTATATTTTGAAATCTATATATTTTGTACCTCTGTATGTTAAAAATACCGTTATTTAATTACATATTCCTAAAAATATTATTTTAGAAAAGTTGTTCATGTAATATAGACTCGCGCAACCGCTAAGAATAGATTTGTATTTATATAATAAAATTATAGTAGTAGATCACATATTGAGCCATCAATAGCGTTAATTTGAACTGTGCAATTATTACTGTCGACATGTATAGATGGAAGCACATATGCAAAGAAATGGCCTACCAACATTTTAAACCAGATTTTAAAGAGCTCATGTATTAAATCGAATCACGCTGGTGCCTGCAGAAGCTATTACAGAGAAATGAACTGAGCTTTTTCACAACACCTATAACCATTTATATGGTGGAAACAATGATCAATGGGTGAAAAACATGCCATTTGAAAGGTGATAACATAAGAATTCATAATCATATAGTACTTTTAGTTATAGCCTAAGCCAACAGATAGCACTAAAGTCAATACATTATAGCCGATCAGCGAGCACTTCTGTCCACATATTTTAATTTTTTTTTTTTTTATAAAATACGCAACTTAAATTTTCTCGAAATTTCCCGAAGAACCAGGTTCTACACCTTTGTAGAGTTATTGTAGGCACCTAGTAATACAGTACAATCCTCACCAAGTGTGCTCGTGCCACAGGTTCAAATATTTAAATTATGGAACATTAAATTTGTTGATCTTAGAGAACTAGTTTTATGTATAGTGTAACTTTGAAATCAATTTTCTAAAGATTTCCAAAAGGACCCGGTTATACACTTATTTAGGGTTTTATTGGGCACTAAATACTACAATTCACACCAAGTGTGCTCATACTGCATATTCAAATATATAAATTGTATCATCTTTATTTTGATGATTTTAAAGGGCTAGTTTCAAGTCAAACGTCACTTTGAAGTTAATTTTCTTGATATTTATAGAAGAACCAGGTTGCTCACCTGTTTAGGGTTGTAGTGGGCTTCTAGTACTCTAATTCCTACTATTTGTGTTCATGAGGTAGATTCAAATATAGAAATTGTAGCAACTTAAATTAGGTTGTCTTGAGAGCTAGTTTTATATTAAGAGTAATTTTGAAGTTAATTTTCTCAAAATTTCCAGAAAAACCTGGCTCTACACATATATGGAGATGTTATAGGCATTTAGTATTTCAATCCCCATCATGTTTTGGTGTGCAGTAGATTCATATATAGAAATTGTGGCTATTTAATTTTAGCGATTGTAGAGGGATAGTTTGGTGTATAGTGTAACTTTGAAGGTAATTTTTTCAACTTTCCAGAAGATATTAGTTCCACACCTCAGGTTGCCCCAGAATGAGACATTGATAATCTTTTTCGATTTCTTTCTATGATAGCTTTTAGAAATACACTTTTGCTCTAGTGCTAAATGTGAAACGTTTAAGAACTATACTATTTCTTTAGCGTTATCTATGAGATATCTTGGAACCATACTGGTGGCTAGTATTTTTTTTTTCAGGATGGCTTAAAACGGTTAGTAGTTGTGGATGGGGAAATCTTCTGCTCGCTCTGCAGAAACCATAGATAAAGAAATTACTTTTATGACAATCTATCGATTTATCATGAGTTGTGCGATGTATTATAATATTCATAATACTGCTCTGTGATATTCCGTGGTTTATTTAGAATTTGATTTAAGTTAATCTTCAATATATTGATTTAATTTATGTATTTTAAACGTAAACTTTCTTACACTTTGGATAATGCGGTTATAAATGATAATCGATCGTATTTAAAGAATTAAAATGTTTTTAGAGAAATTGGGCTGACATACCTAAGACCCTAATTTCTTAATCAACAAGTGAGACAGTCCCAAAGAATAAACCTAATTTGATTAGGGAGATAAACTTTATTAAAAAGTTGGAAAATGACAGGTGAAGGAAGAGAGAAGAATGACCTATTGGCTCTGAAGGGTAATTTAAACTAGACATAATTCAATTTTGCTGCAACGAGACAATGGGGCTGTCTCTGAATAGTCCGCCCTTATGCACTTGCATATTATATATTCCATTCACGGTAGGAATTAATCTCTGAAAGGTCTTTTATCCTACCAATATCCTACTATATAGTAGATTTATGGTAGGGAAAAAGGCCTTTCAGAAGTCAATTCCTACCGTGAATGGAATATACTAATGGGCACATTCGATGTTCCCCTTATCGCGCACTTTAGTTAAAATATCTTTATAAATAGAATACATACACTCAAACTGTTAAATGAATAATTTTGGATGCTGTGTAATTTATTCATTTACATTTGTCAGTAGGCTAAAATTCTTTCTATGGCATTAAAATATTTATTTTTGTAAATATATTTATTAGTTTTAAAATGTTTTTAATGATAAATAACAGTTAAGAATGATCTTTTATTGATATAAGAAGTTTAATTACAGGAAAATAACAATTTACATGTGTATTGCTAAGTACTGTAAATATTCACGCTTACATTTATCTATTAATTTTATAACACCACTATAGAGTGCACATGGGGAACAAAACATTATCAAAATTGATTTCGTTGCCATGGAAACATTGCTTTCCTAAGTGGCCACCAGGGAACTCAAGTGTAGGCTACTATGCTGTTTCAAAAGTCTCATCCACCCTATGTACTTTAGGGTGCCAGAAACGTGTTTTATTAAGGGGTGCAAGTAAAGTGCACAAGTGCGGACTATTCAGACAGTATGGGTGTATATTAGTCTATTGCGTCACTTTGGCAATAGAATGAACTGTTCATGGTGGGGTGATCGAGGTTTGAATCCTGTTCAGGTTTACTCAGAATACTAAGACGCCGTGAAAAATAACTTCACAATAAACCAATGTTCTATCTTCAATCGAAGGGGGATAGTATTTTGAGTTAGGAATGATGTCCCAAGTGCTCTAAAAACATTGTTGGGATTGTCCTATAGAGCATATAAGAATATGTATTTATATATCTATAATATCAATATATATATATAACAATTATGACATCATAAAATAAGGCCTTAAGCATACTAATACACTGATAAAAAATATTAATAAAAAAAGTAGACTACTCTTCATATAGCACATACAAATCATAACATTTCGCTAGCATTACACTAACAAAATTTCTGGGAATATAATAATAATAAAATTTATATTTCTATTATTTAACTCATCTCACTACCTGCCCAGGCTATATGCATACAAATTAATTAGTACACTTTTGTATTAGGGATCAGAAAGGTTGCATTTAGAAAAAATGTACCCAAATTTTAATGTACAATAGGGAGATTAGAAAATAATTTTGAAAAAACAACCCTCAATATACTCGATTGGGATTCTAACTTGGATCTCTCTGTCATCTGCAGTAAAGTCTACTGCAAGAGCTGAAGCCTTAGTTAAACTATGCCACCACAAGGGGTTTTCAAGAGTAATAAAAAATAACTCTGTAATGATGAACAATTCAAAACTAAACTTACATAAGTGATGTAGGGACAAATATTGTTTAAAAAAAATCTGTAACTTAGCACAACACAAAGCTTTACTTGATATTTTAGAAGCTGATTGATGCTAACCAATCTTCTAAAGCAACCACATTTAACTCTCTTACATAATAGACAAATTTCTATTAGGCTAAAGTGGTTAACTATACTTTTCTTATATTGGCTTTGAAGCTAATTGAAGGCTCTCTTGCACACTCACTAACAATTTTACATCGAGCAACTCACACAAAACTCCATTAAACTTAAATGAACAGAATCACCCACTAAAAGTCAAATATTAAACTCAAGTAATATAATGTATAAATATTTATGAGCACACACTATATTAAGTGTAGTCCTAATATAACAATCAATGTGGTTGCAGTGATGCGTCTCACTCGGCCTACCTTGTCAAGTCCCCTGGTAGTCACCACCGACTCCAAGGATCTACCTGGGAATCTTCTTAACATTGACTTGAAGCAAGACATAACAGCAGTGTCTGGGGCTGAGACACTAACGGCAGGGCAGTTTTTACTCCTGCCGCAATCCTTTGGGTGAGTAGCCTCTCATAATTTGGCAAATCTTTAAGAATATTGTGTGTGTGTGTGTGTGTGCGCATGTGTGCTATATAATATATAATTATATACCTATATATAATATTTTATAACTATTTCCAGCCTGTGGCTTGCTCAATTTTAGTAAAATGCCTCCATCTTCTTCTTTCTGTTCACCATTCTTCCTCCTTTATTTGCTTCCATTCATCTTCTCTCACTTGCATACTTGCTGTTATAAGCTCCTCTCATCTCTTTCTTTATCTCCCGTGTAGTTATTTCCTACATACTTCATGTTTAGTATAAATATACCTACTGAACCAGCTGTGCTCTATTTTGTTTGTAGTTAATTATACTTATTAGCACTAGGTGTCAGCACCACATTGACCCTTCTCTCTTACTGGCTCTGGGCTCGCCTACACCCGCGCTTTTTTCTTTAGTATAACAGTAAAAACAGTGTTCAAGCATCTCTTGTCTCGAGGTACAAAGCCATGAAACTCTCTTGTATGAAATAATTATTTTATTAATTGCTCAAGACTCAAGATTGGGGTGCCCCAGATATCATCTCATCACTCCAGGTACTCTGTAACCGTTCGCAAAGGTAGGCTCTGTAATAAAAAAAATATTATAATAAATATAAACTTAATATAATAAAATAATAAAAGTTTTAAAAAGAAAAAATATATTTCCTTTATCTATATGATTTGTGTTTTTGTTGGGCGCCACCCCTGGTATCTAGGGGAAAAATAATAATCAAAAGGAACAATACATTTACCTCGGCTATAAACTCAGTGGCACAACGACTCTCAACCTCGAGACCACTAGGTGAACTTAAAACTAAAAAAGAACATGAACAACTTAGATTAAAAAAAAAATGGATTGTTGAAGAAAATGTAATTTGGGCTACAAATAAGAATAAATGCATAAAAAAAACAATTGTTGGCACTTTTTGTGAATTTATTGTGGTTTCCCTTTTGTCCACATCCAAATCCTACCTATGGAATTCCGGTTAATTATAATTCTAATTTAATAAAGTATAGCACAGTATTGTTGAGACCAAGAAGAGAAAAAATATATATACAATCAAAATAAATCAATAATTAGACATAACATATAATGTTAATTATTTTGTTGTATTAGTCTGTCCTTCTGGAAATAAGAGTTCTGGTTTATTAAGAAAAGAGAAAAGAAATGATTACAATAATCAAAAATTGAATAGTTGGTTTGACCTCACCCATACTGAAAACACCATCTTCATAAATTTTGTTTCATTTGAAATTCTTCCACAATTTAAATAAACACAAACATTGCAGCTCTTACACACTCTCTTAGTTTCCTTTATTTACTAATTTCACTTCAATCTTTCACCTTTTAACCACTATAAAAATAATTTAAATTGGGAGCCCACATTCATTTGGCTCCATCTTGGACCACCAAACCAGGAAGAAGTCTCTCTACTATTCAAAACCTTCTAATCCTTTTTCCAATTTAAAAAATGTTCTATTCCAAGTCCAAAGAGAAAACAAACTATGTATAAATAAAAACGAAAATGAATTGTTGGCTATAGACTAGTGATAAAATAAAAATGAAATGTAGGTTTAATATAAGTATTTAAATATAGCCAATTGAATAAGAATAATGTTTTTAATAAAGAATTAAATGTCTATTTCCTTCTGTCAAAATTAAAAATCGCGCTCGTTTTTTCTTCCTTCCTTCTTACCTTCCAAATCAAGAGGTTCACTACTCACTCGTTTGATAGCACTGGGCATGCGTTAAAACAAAGATGGCCGACCTTCAAAATAAACACAGTCAATCACACTTCTTAAAAGGATAATTAATATGCTTAATAAAAGGTAAGTGTTCTTCCTTAAATCAAAATTCCTTATTTAAATTATTTAAAACAATGTTTTATGTTGTTCCCTCCGTCCTTTTATTTAATTTAATATATGTAAACATTGTCATTAGTCAGGCCAGCAACCAGCTGGTGAAATTCGAAGATTTCACACGAAATTAAATTAGAAAATAAATCAGAAATTGTTCACAAAAGTAGGAAAAAAATAGGGAAATACAAGGTAGGGTGGCAAATAACATCATAGCTCATAGTAAATTAATTGTTTGTGTTATAATTATAGCATGTGCCAAATTCTCACCTGTTAACACCATACAGAACAAACACTTCATCTCTATCATTCTCTTTGGTATTATTATTATTTTTTAGCATCGCGTCTTACTACCCGTTCGGGATATACGCTTTAAGTACTAATTATGCTAATGGAGTAAGAATTGAGAAGGTTAAATTAGAGGAAGTGAACCCGCAATTGCATGGAGGAGAGTGGAAAACCATTTAGGAAAAACCACCCCCAGTTCACTTGTCCGAGATTCGAATCTCGATCTCCCCGTCCTCGGCAGTCGAGCTCAACACGACTAGTGCGTTAGCCAACTACGCCACTGAGGCGGGTCTCTTTGGTATTCTTTCCATCCTTGTTACATGACCATACCATTTCTCTCAGCCTTGCTTCCTCTACTATTCCATCAAATTACTAATCCTTATTCCTCGTGCCAGTGACCAACCAAGCTATTTGTGTAAAAAAAACCATTGAATATCTAGAAATATTATTTGGTATATAATAATTATATAAAGGATTAAAGGATTAAAGTAGCTCAATTGGTAGAAGGTTACTTTGACTAATCGAGCTGGATGTCTTGAGATTCATTTCTGGTGAAGATTATTTTTGTTATTTTATCTTTGCTGCAAAGTGCATAATAGGAGTTCGTTAATGCTTTAACACAACTCTGAACATATATTTGCTACACCCAAAACACAACGGTTAGTTAGACATATGTTTAACCTGGATACAAAGATTATATAGGCTACATAAGGGTTTGACACTCCAGTCTAGAAACTACGGAACCAAAGACATGTTTGCTACACATACACAAGATGGTTGAATGGATATTTATTCATATTTTAACAATTTTACCAAAAGATTGATTAACTCAAATAGTGTCTCAATATAATAGGCCCTACTAATATAATATATTATCTTGAAACATTTTCTAATAAATCATACTCAATTGAAATCAAAAAGTCAATCATCTACTATCAAAAGTTCAAGAAGAATTTCCTGAGTTATCAAGTGACACAGGTTTAAAAATTAGGTTGGCTAAAAATCATTAAATTAATTTTGGCTTAGAACTAGGAAAGAATTTCTAACAATTTTTGAAATGGTCCTGAACATACTTTTGACATTTTGTACTACGTATCTATGCAAAGCAACGTTCTCAGCATTGATGAGCTTAGGAAATCAAAATATTGATCAACTCTGGGGAAGTTTAAGATGCTCTATGTCCTGCAGTATCAAATATTCAGCCAAGATTTAATTCTTTATGTAAAAATAAACAAGCCCATCCATCTCATTAGTATGCAAATTTGCTTTTGTCTTTAATAACTGGTAAAATTATGTGTATACTAATTAATTGTTTTAAAATAAATCTTTTTATGATTTATTATCAGTAAATGTTTGATTTGTATACTTATTCTATATGCCTCTATATCCTGGGTTGCAGGAAAATTTCTTGAGCAAAAAGGGGTCGTGAGTGGAAAAAGTTTAATAAACCCTGGACTAAGGAGTCACTCTTGCAATTGACTGAGCTGAATTGTTAGTGAATAGGAAGTAGGGTGATTTCCCTAAAGGCATTAAAATACAAGAAGTTCAAGTTAAATCAGTTTTATGCTTTGTACACTAGTCACGCACCAGGGAATATGTTAAGATGTTTGACTTATCCAGGTCTTTGTTTTTGCATTCTGTTTTAAACGGTTTATTGTTAATCATGTTATTGGTCGTTTGATCATTTGTTGCAGTAATATCTACCTGGGGGAGACATTCTCCAGTTATATCTGTGTCCACAATGACAGCAACCAGGTCGCCAAGGAGGTCTTTGTAAAGGTCACATATACTACATTCGTAACTATTATAATCACTAAGAAAAATAATCCCACATTTTCTCTAGTCCTTGGTACAAATAATTAGGGAGAATTTAAGAGTCCATAATTTGAAGCTTCATAATATGATAATGACTTAATATGTCAATTTTATTGGTAAACATGTAGACATAAGGTAGTAAGTATCATGAGTTTAAGCAAGTATTTTTGCAGTTCTTATAACAACAATTTATTTGGCCTGATTAATAAAATATTGCTTCAATGTTTGGTTAATTTTCTACTTGTGGTAATATCAACAGTTCTTGAATATGTGTCATTAGCATATTAGCATTGATGAGTAACTTTTTAAAGAAAGAAAAAAGGCAATATTCAAACTCTAGGATACAAATGACAAATATTCAACAACTGTTGAACCAATATTTTGTTAATTGCGTCCAAAAAAAGTTATAAAAATTGAAAACAATGCTGGTCTTTACTTGCATTCCTTTTCATCCCACCTAAATACTAAATTTTATCATCAATGTAAGGTGTACACAAATGTGCTCTTTTCAAGCCGGATGCCAGGTTTCCATCATCGTCTTTAGAGTGCGCTGGGAATCATTACATATTGTCTTCAGAGCCAAATTCTTATGCATTTACTTTCAAATTCATCCTACTTGTGTTATATTTAATTAAATAAAAGAGCTGTGAACAATGTAATAAAAGTGTTAATCGCCACTATAGGCTGTGACGGTTGTGTTTGTACTGAGAAAGGAGAAGGAACCTATGGTCAAGCAGCAAAATGGACTTACCTAACATTCATACAAAAAGTTAGGGGTGTGCGAGTTTATAATTTTAAGTTGAGTTTGAATGAAAATATTCAGGTTTTAGTAATATGGAGAGATGGTAGAGAAATATTTCGAGTTGAATTTCTTTAATAGATCCATTTACAAACATAGATTTTTCAGAATGAATTTTTTTTGTGAAAAAAACTATAATAATACAAATTCAGATTTTTAAATATATATAATTTCACTTTTTTTTTATTATTAGACAAGAAGAAATATTGAGGGATTCTTATTTACTATGAAATAACATCTAAAAATTGAATAAAATTAATCAAACTCTAAATTTTTGAGAAAAAAATGGAAAATTTTGAGTGCCCAAATTTTTCGATTTTTGTAAAAATCATTGAGTTTGAACAGCAACTTAAACTCGAATGTTTGAGTATTCGCACATTCCTAAAAAAAAGTGTACAGTTCATTTTACAATAAATCGATAAAATTAAAAGGAATCATTAAGCACTGATAGCAAAGATCATTAAAAATATTGTTTTTTGAGCAATGAATTATCTCGGTAAAAATGTGTCTTTTTAACACAAGTCAGATAACAGCATTGGTATATATTATTGTGTGTGCAGAGCTTGGCTCATGAAGGAGTTCACTGGAGTTTTAGCTGTTGGTGTGTTCTAGGCTGACCTCCAGACTAGCTCTCAACGTATCCCTCTATCCAACAATGGGGCAGCACCAGAGTTAAGACAACAGGAAACACTGGATGATGTCATTCATCACGAGGTCAAAGAGGTGGGCACTCACATGTGAGTATATCCCACACTAGCACCAAAAGCAGTCTGTATACATTTTTTTGTTTGTTTGTTAACATTTTTTGGTACCAAATATAATTTTCAAGATTCTATCTTGCAAATGTAAAATTTTAACTATAAAATTTTATCATCGTCCCTCTACCCCCCAAAGCCCAACTCTCCAGATGGATATGCCATAGGACATTATTGATTGAACTAATATATATTATTTCTATCATTTTGATATCCAGGTACATTCTAAGATGGTAAAAACATGTCAATCCTTTTAGTTTGTTTTCAAGTTTCTGTTTGTATCTCATCTATGATGTTGGTTGATGATTAGTCTGATATGTCTGATACGTTCATTTTTTTGTCACAATCACAAAATCTTTGTGTTTACTCATGCTAACAAGTATAATAACAAAAACATTAATAATTCAAAAGGGTTCTCACACACATTGAAAGTCTATAAATTGAAATTAGGTCAAGAAAAAGTATTAAATTAGTCCTGTGAATAAATCATTCAAGTAAATTCTTTAAAATCAATGAAAAATTCATAGAAATTTAAAAAAATTGAATATTACATACAAAAACTTATGACAGTGACAACATAATACTATTATTTAGATAAATTTATGCACTTTATCTTGATCACAAAGTGTGTAAGATTATATCCAGGCAATAGAACTGTATTTAATGATTGAGTTCAAGATACAGCACTAATACAAAGACCACATGTGCTGCAACTATTTTATTATATTTCTACTACCTTAATTAACATATTTCATTGTTTAAAAATCTTTACTTTACATCCATTACAGTTTCCAGCCTTTGGTTTGGGTCAATTTATTCAAGTCATATATTTTCCACTACGGGCTTGCTAAGCCTGTCGTAGCTTCATATGCTTTATATAAACTAACTTAAGACTAGGACATGCACAACATCCAGTCCCCGGCCATTAATTCATCACTGTGAAAGGGTAAACCCACATTTCACCAATGATAAATTTTTCGGCTATGCCGAAAATAAAACCCAGTATACAGACACGCTACCAACTGAGCTAAGGTGTCTGGGATTTAACGATCTATAATGTCAAAATTGTCATATGCTTTGCAATATATATGATCAAGCCTATTACAATACCTGTGACCTATTTCGCACTTGTATTAGTCTAGAGATGGGCCCCTCGAATCCACCAAGTATTCGAGGATTCTGTGTTTTACTGGATTCGATGTTCGAATCTTTCACCTAATAAACAAACCATAATATTTCGAATTAAAAAATTATTTAGATAGGCCCACTTGAAAAGCACAACTTAATCCATAATATTTATTTTGTCGGACAAACAAGATTAGCGTGAATAAAATCATTATTAAAAAAAATGCTAGGTGTGGAAAATCTTATGTGCCTATTATTAACCTACCCTCCCACCTCTATTGGAAACTTGAACTCGACCGTTTTGGCACATGCTCTCTTCTAAAACTTTCACCTCCCCAACAACCTTGTAAATATTTTAATGAACACATTAAAATGCTTCAAAAACTGAGAATCAAAACTAGAATTACAAATAAACTCGAAATAAATCAAACAAATTGTGTTTTTAAAAAAAATAGAAATAAAAACACATTACACATGATACAAAGTCAGCCGCCATGATGTTTACTCGCCAGAGTGATGATAAAGATAAAAATACTGTTAATTCTTACTACCCAACTGATTTTAATTACCTACAACTATGCAAAGAACCCCAATTTATTGCATACAATCCTTAAGTTAGATATTTTGGTGGGTTTTATGAAAAATAAATACTGTCGACTGTCAGACACAGATAAAACTATTTATTTATGAATACCAGCTTACGCATTGTATATCGATTGTTTGTTTAAAATTGATTCAGATAATCTGATAACTTAGTAAGCACTCTTGAGTTTTAAGAATCAAATAATGTCTTGCTAATTCACTATTTGTTGTTAAATTGATCTTAACTAAGAGTTTATTATTTTTTTAAAATATGTTATTGAAATAATTGTAAAACTATTCAAACATATTCCTGCCTTATAAAATGGGAATGAACATATTGGAGTCGAAAATATGTTCGTGTTTTAAATAGAATGTACTCTTAGAAATCGATATATCGCAAGAATCGAATATATTTCTTGTTTTTTACCTGAAGGTAGATAATGTATATATAAGCAAATGATGATTAAACATACTTAGGCATTATTGAGTTCACTATTTCCAATGTATGTTTAATTGTTAAGCATGTTATTTTAGGCTTTATTAAAAATATCTGTTTGTATTTTTGGTTGGTTAAAATTGAAAGCATGATTTAAATAAATTTTAATTCACAATTTAGGCTTGTATTGCATAATGTAGGTAGGTATATATATGTAAATCATTAGAATTTCTAACAATTTGCTAGGATTCAAATTTGAGATTCGAAAATAAAATATAGGTTCGGATTCGAGAAATAGTAGATTTGACCCATCTCTATATTAGTCTAATATTAGTAATAAACTAATATTTTTCATTTATATTATGAGATTTTGTTTCACATTAATATTAGTTACTAGTGATTAATATTAGTAAATTAGTTAATATTATCAGTAGAGTTTAACAAATATATTAGGCCTACCTTTATACTTCACAGAAATACTAAACTAATGTAAATTTACTGATAATAATAGTAGTTTATTATTAATGTTGTATGGTTAATAAAATAACAATTTGGCATATATTTAATAGGGGTGTGCGAAGGCCACTTTTTAAATGTGAAGCGAAGTCGAAGCGAATCTTGAAACTTGCGAAGAAAAGTCGAAGTCGAAGCTACCTAGGATTTCTGTTGTTGTCACTTAACACTACTTTTAATTTTTAAATTAATTATTTTTCTAGACCTAGTCAGTAACAAGGGCCAGAAAAATTTGCTTATTTGTTCCCTAAGGACTATATTAATAACTAGTGCACACAGGCTTACTGATAAGCTTAGTAACTTAACAATTAATTTTTACTTACATCATGGAGTTTATAATATTATTTTGCGAACTTTACATATGCATGTCTTTATATCTGCATTTCTCTGATAATAATTATAAATTAAATTCCATTTTTGTTTCCTACTTTCTGTATCATCCATTTTTAATAATAAAGAAAATGTGAAGAGGCTATGAAAAACTTCTGTATCAAAATGCACTTGTAAATTTGTCACAGATAATTCCAAAGCGATAGAATATTTAGGACCAAACATTAGACGCGAGCTGCGATGATAACACAAAAGTGCTTTCTCTGCTTTGTACCATTGACCATGGTGTTATTTCTTTATAAGTATTTTTATTTTTTACAAAATTATGTTGGCGATAGTTAATATAATATATTAACATTAATTTACCGGTATTTGATCCATGCTTATGTTGTTTTAGTTAAATTACTAGTCAGTGTTAAAATTCTATTTCGTAACAGTTTTAAAATGATCAAATATTGAAAAATATAATATTTAGTAAGATAAAACTATATCGTTTGATGATTTATTGAAGTTTTATCCTTCCTTCGAAATTTTTCCTATATCCGAAGGTTATTGTAGATGTCAAAGTCGAAGCCGAAGGAGATTTGACCTTCGACTACGACTTTTCGAAGCTTTGTACACCATTAATATTTAATAAACTTTATGGGAGTTTCTATTAAATATGCTTGATTTATTAACATCCTAATAACTAGACAGTTATTAAAAATAAATCATTATATACAATATCTATTTTTATCAACAAACAAAAAATTAAAATACAATGCATTTCAACATACAAATAAGAAAATACTGATTTGGACCTTTATGAACATTGGATTAAAGAAATGCTTTATAATAGGAACATTAAAATAGGAACATTATCAATTACAAATATAATCAAAAGCATTGTTGTCATTGTCAATAGTTTATATATTATTTGAGTTGATGACTATTATGTTGTGACTAGCTTTATCTTCAAGTTTTTGTTCCCATACCAAAATTTCCAGGAAAAAGCTTAGGTTTTTTAGTTTTAAATATTTAACTTGTTTTATTTATTTTTTTCTCTTTAAATGAATGATCCCTTCTTCCTCATTAGTTAATTTTACAGAGCAAGCGTGTTTCTGCAAACCACCTGAAATAAAATTAACTTATTTTTGACAATATGAATTCAAATTTAGGGAATTTAAAATGAGGTAATACAAACGTGTTTTCATTTGTGTGTAGATTTATGAATAACTTTATAAACACTTACTTCTATAGGATCCAGCTTTTGAAAAAGAATTTCCCACCTGGGTAACATATAGATTGTCTTCCAAGTTTTCTGGTTCAGGTTTTTTTTGATAAAGTATCATCAAATTTTCCAAAATTAAAAAAAAAAATTAATTCAAAGATATATATTTTGCCTTCTTTGTTTAAACATTTTTAATAGAAATGATCCATCAACAGTATATACACACACACAAGCTAAACTTCCAAATAACATAACCATAAAATAAAATAGCTGACTGATGATTAATATTATTAGACTAATAAATATTGGTGAAATTTATTAAGATCCAAAAATTATTGTAGAACACAATTTATTAGCACTAATAATTATTATAATAATAAGTTAGCAAATATTGAACTAATACTAACACAATTGTGAAATAGGCTTATGGGATCCTTGATAAGATAAACTAATACATTATTTTAAGACTCTTTGTGATGTTTCAGTTTGGTCTGTGAAGTAAGCTACCTCACTCTAACCAACACTCGTCAGTCTTTCCGTAAGTTCTTCAAGTTCCAGGTGCTTAAACCTCTAGACGTGAAGACCAAGTTCTACAATGCGGAGGTGACACATTATGTCAATACTATGATCATATCAGCAAGTTGTTTGACACCATATTTTAGGAAAATAAAAATTGAAGCACACCTAAGTCCATTAATAGGCCATTTGATCATTTTCTCGGGTTCATAAAATAGGCATATTGCGAGAATGACATTTTGATTTAGTGTAATTTTCGGGTGGGAGATAACTATTTTCTGTGAGAACAGGACAAGAAATGGGGGGAAAAAGTTTTTACTCTAATCTTATATTTATTTTTCAGATTTATAATTTGATGATAAACTTAAAGCTTATGACAATTTGATCAGAAAAGGATTGTTTCAATTGAGCTAAATGTAGTGGTAGATGCCAAAAATATTTTCGGATAGGGTTTGGGTGGGGGTAGGGGGGGGAAGTTATCTAACTCGTAACTTTTACTTTAGTTTATTTTTAAATTTTAAGTTTTCCAAATAAAAACTAAATATTTTGTCTAACAAGTGTTGAGTAAGTTTTGATGTGAGCTAAATTTAAAAAAAATAGTCCTAATTTAACTATTTAAATAGGTTCAAGAATTTTTGGCATAGGTATAAATAAATTCTAAAAAATTGGATTTTAGAATTGACTAAAATAGTTCTCAATTAAAAAACCTCACTGTATGAATTTTAATATCTAATCACACACTAAAACATCAAACTAACCTGAATTGGTAAAAGTGAGCCACAGTCTTGTCTATAAGAATAATAAAAACATTTCTCGACTGATCCAGTGGGACTGGTTACCTCTTAAGTTTTAGTTCCTAAAACTCTCATAAAAAACAATGTTAGACTCTAAAAATATTCTTTTATCACACTATTATTATTTATGACACTTAAGTATAATATTTGGAAGAAGGTACAGGAAAGGTGGATTAGAAACACATAAAAGGAACAAACAATATTTCCCTTACGACGAAAAGAACACATTTCACACTTTACATAGCTGCAATTGGACAAAGATATAATGGCCGCTGCTTTAATAAAATCAATCGTTACCACCAAATCCCCGACCTAGGTTTAATTTTATTAGAATTAATCAGGAGGGAGCATGAAATACGCAACTTAACTTCCTAAAGTGTAAAAAGGAAAAAAGAATTTTTTAAAGAATGCTAGGACACTTAGATAAGAACATGTAAATAGAATAACATAAACGGACAAACACAGGGAATGAACATATTATATATATCTGCTTCCTATGTCCATTCAGGTCTTTTTCTTAGCACAATTCAGTCACTTTTCAAATTTATTTTCTCACATTATCAAAAGTGTTCTAAATAAATTGGAAAGGAAAAATATTAATTTAGGTAGAATTTATTTAATTAGCTTTCTTGGCTAAACCATTTGATGATTAGCATTAATTAGTACTTTGTAGATCATTGCATGTTGCATAGTAATTTAGAAATTATTATCATTAATTTAGTTATTGATCCATTGTTTTGTGTTGTGTCAGGGTGTGCAAAGTCAATCTTTTCCAAATTCAAGCAAAGCTAAATAAGATGGCGGTAAGGTGTCAGACTTCTGTGTTAGGGGTCCGGGGTTTAATCTTCGGTCCTGGCACAGATTTATCTTATTTCCAAACCCTTCCTTCACCTCTAACAAGACATGTATTTGTCACAACTTGTGAATGTGAGGAATGTCAGGCCTCCACCGTGGTTCAGATCCCACATTTAACTGTAGGTCCTCCATTTCATCTCACAATCACCCTACCATTACACATAGCCTAAGTGCATACAAACCGAACGGATAGTAAGACATGGTGCTAATAATAATAATAATAATGATAATAATAAAGCTAAATATATGTGATCCCTTTACTATCTTACATTTATTTTATGTAGCCTTATTTATTTAAGTTTAGACTACAAATATATTTTTTAACAAAAAGTTTTATTTCAAAATTTGTTACATGTTTCACATCTGACCTTTAATAACGTAAATTTACAAAATAGTACAGAAAGACAAAAATTGGAAATTCACTTTTATTAAATCTTCATCAGTTGTCAAAGCTTGAATATTTTTCCTAATTGAAGATTAATTTTTGCACATCCTTACTTTTTGTATATACTATATTGAAGTATGAATGCTAATTAATGAACCCTGGACACTTCCTTGAATGCAATTGCCAACACTTATAATAATCAATACAAGTAATCAATGCTTGCTTTGGAAAGGCTTAGTTATGTGAATATCTTATTAATAATAGTATCAATAAGCTTGTGCAAACCTTTGAAATTTTTAATCTCAATAAATCTTAGAATTGGATTTAATGTGCTTAACTCAAAATTTAAATCTCTAATTCATACTTACTTTGGTTAAAGTTTGTAAAGGAATGATGTGGGTTACAATTATTGTTTATGACTGTGAATAGCTTGTACTAAGATTAAAAAGGTGGCATGATCTTTATTTGATTTTCCACTTTTTGAAATTAGTGCTATTTATTACATTATTTAAAATTTAACATATGATTCAATTCAGATAAAACTTGAAAAGCTTTTTAGATATGAGATTTTGATTTGGACTGTAATTTTAAATTCCTTTTAGGCATGAGATTTGATTTGGATTTAATTCAAAATTGAAACTTACAGATTTGCAGAAGCTTTGTATCATAAAATAATTTTGTTTCTCAATATATAAACACTTTTCACTTTTATTAGGGCTCTGCGAGTACTTGAAATTCAAGCTTTGAGCCATGCTCGCCATTTAAGCTCGAGATCGATATCAAAAGTTTTGTAGGCTCATCATTTTTGAGCTTTCACTTGATGTACATAATCAATTTTTAAAACGCAATTGTAAAAATAGGCTATTTAATCTAGATAATATTGACATTTCCACTTACAGATATTTTGGTAACTTAACAAATTGTTAAAAATTAATACCACTTTTCACATTACTAACGTAATAGAGCTTTAAAATTACTTTCAACCATTAAACTGATTCACTATTCCATTTTAAATTATCCTTTATGGAATTTGTATTGCCTTGACAAAACAATGAAAATAAAAATAACTTAATAGATTAGTATTTTTTTTTAATAATCATATCTAGTCCCTTTCTAAAATAATAATTTTGGTTAAATTTAAAATTTAACATCAAGAATATATTGTATTGAATATTTTCAAACTTACAATATTTAAAACTTGTATTAATCAATACGTTTAACTACAAAACTAGAAATAGTTTAGTGACTATTTAAAGAATTATGTTTTTTAATCTGTCATATTATTTACTACAAATATTATTTTTACTGTCATATTTTAAAGTTTCTACATCAACTTTTACAAGCATTAAAAGTTGAATTGAAATATATTTTGTAATAAGATCATTTCTAGCGCGAGCCCATACAATGCAGGTGTGCATCTGCACATAGAGGAATAGAATTGGAACAGTAGACATGATCATCCATGATAATTACACTAAAGATTAATAAACGTAATATGAAACATTTCAAATTTACAACTCTTTTTGATTCTTACATTTTCTTACAGGGTAGATAAAGTTATGCAAGCATATTTTTGGAAATATTAGCTCATTAAAACATCAATTTAATAAACTTTTTTTTTCTAATTGTCAATGTAATTTTAATGTCTTTAAAGATATGAGTAGTGTAACTATTTAGCTATTTTTTCTATTATATTTTTATTTGAGTGTTCCTACAGTTAAATTATCTTTTTAAGTGTGTTATTTCTAATTAAAAACCATTATTTCTATTTTCTATTAAAAAAATTCAAAAGTATTTATTATTTATCAAAATGAGTGTAATTCTTATTTCAAGAACAATGTGTTGTTTTAAAATAAATATATACTCCAGGGTGTCTACTGGGTCACGAAAGTCATGGAAAAGTCACTAATTGAAAAAAATATCATGAAAGTAATGAAAAAGTCATGGATTTTAAATATTTTGGTTGTAAAGTCACGAAATATTTTTAGTTTGAGTTTTCCGCACATCATAACAACGTGAACGTTTCAAAGATAGCACTATCCACTACACGTGATGGCACGCACCAGCCGGAAGTTGCGTGATTGTTTTGTCTGTGTCTTGTGTTAAATTTTAATGTGGCGTGCTACTTATCTTGTGGGGTGTGTGAGTGCATTATGCCTTGTGTGTGTCTACAAATAATGGTTTTCGAGTAAATGAATTGGAATTCAGGTTTTGTAGATGGTACGGGAAAATACCAGGACATTTTCTACACAAACCGTGCGTTCATCTGTGTTGTGGATCTGGATTAAGATGTCGGCAGCAATTATAAATTTTTTACGCTTTCAGAGATCCAACTACAATTTGAAGGTGCTATAAAATGTATATTATAATTTCAAATTAACGTTGGCAGCAAATAGCAATCATTTTCTCAGTGAAATATGGCGTATTTTTTATAAAATATAAAATAATACTATTATTGTTAATATTTGATCCTTGACGTAATTCAGTTAATTTTATAGACCATTAATTCAAAACAGTTGTAATTTACCAATTTTTAAAATGATTTTTGTTGTCTTATGGGCACATCAAATATTAGGCCTAAAATATTTTTTAATCGTATGTTGTGAAAAAAAACCTTTTTTATGGCATTCAAAGATTTTATGTGTGAAGCTTAGGTTAATCTGTTAAAAGATGCTTGGTAAATATTCGTTCAAAGAGTTTTGGCTGATTGTTGAAGAAAATAAATACTCAAAGTGGTTGCGCCCTGTTGAAGATGACCAGTATAAGGCTTCTTGTACATTTTGTAAATCGAAATTTGATATAGACCACAGTGGGTTGAATGGAGTGAAAATTCATGGAAAAGGTAAGAAGCATCTGCCCTACTCCAGGGTAAACAATAAATGCTCAGCTTTATATCTGCTGAAAAAGTTAGATGTAAACAGCCAAAACCGGTAAAAGAATTATTACCTTCCATAAGTAGGCCTACTTCTGAAAATGATATATATTTGGTTGCATCTTTGTCTAAATGAGTTGTTTCATCTTCCTCATCTTTTGGAGGAGATTTAAGTAAATTTTGTTTAAATGATGATACCTTGAAAACAGAAATTCCGTGGTCCATGAATAAGGTTATGACTCATACTTCTGACAGAGGTTCACATATTTCCAGTGATCTTTTCTCAGTCATGTTTCCTGACAGTGTAATAGCACAGAAGTTCAAAATTCAAAAAGACAAACTTGGCTATTTGACAACCTTTGGTCTTGGCCCCTTCTTCCAAGAAAAACTCCCAGTGGAGTTAAAGAAGATTGCATTTTTTGCAGTTTCACTTGACGAAAGTCTCAATACAATTGCCCAAAAAGGACAAATGAACATCATTGTCCATTATTGGAACTCAAATTTAAATGTGGTTTTGACCCGATACTTTAACTTTGTGTTTTTAGGGCATTCTACTGCAGCTAACCTCCTTGATTCCTTTATGTCAGGTATGTCTGAATTAGGACTGCCTTTAAAGAGTGTTCTACAAATTGCTGTTGATGGACCTAATGTAAATTTAAAATTCCTTAAGGACTTCAATCAAATGATGGGAAAAGATTTAGATAACTCTGAAGACAAGAAACCTATTGATGTTGGCACATGCTCTCTTCATACAGTTCATGGGGCTTATAAGACAGCTCATAATAAATGTGAATGGCAAGCTCATAATTTTCTGCGTTCGTTGTATTATCTGTTTAAAGATTTTCCATCTCGAAGATCTGATTACATACTCTCAAGTGGATCAGACCTCTTTCTACTTAAAATGTGTTCCATCAGATGGGTGGAAAACTCAAAAGTAATTGAAAGAGCCTTGAAAATGTTTCCACATTTAAAGAAATATGTGACTTTTGTATGTTCCAAACCACCTGAAACAAAGAATTTCGGTGTTTTATGAGACTTCCTATAAGATAACCTTCTTGAAGCAAAACTCTTTTTCTTACAGTCAGTAATAGGAGAAGTGGAACCATATCTTAAAATATTTCAAAATGACAATCCAATTTTGTCCTTTGTACATGCCGAACTTTATTCGATGGCACATAGCAATGCTGCTCGCGTCCTTAAGGCAAAGGTTATAAGCAATGTGAAAAACTCAGGACAGCTCTTGGTAATTGATGTCAAAAATGAAAATCTATTGAGCTTTTCGGACGTAGACATAGGCTTTGGTGCGAAGAAATTTTGTAAAAATGTGAAAGAACTTGATGTATAACTCTTAAGAAAAGATATCAGACACTTAGTGGAAATGTTTAAAAAACTGACTGGGCCTAGGTCTCCATTACGAAAGTGTATGGTGAAAGGTGATTCATGCCTTTCACCAGCAGTAATGACCAGTGGCACTCTAAGAGTACAACGGGTTAACATAGCACTCGAACATCTCACTTCAAACAACCACATTGCATACATAGAAGCTGAACATGTAAGAAAAATCTACCTTGAAATCTGTGAGCAGTCTTCTGTTCAAGAAGAGCTGAAGACATTTGATTTCAATGAAACCAGACTAGATTCTTTTCTCTTCAACATCTTCATTAATGCAAAATCTTGCAAGGCATTGCTGTCATTTTGCATGATGGTATTTACAATGTTCCATGGAAACAGTGCTGTTGAAAGAGGTTTTTCAGTAAACAAGGAATGTTTGGTTGAAAATATGAAAGAGCATTCTCTAATCTCCCAACGCAGCATATATTCAGTGGTTCATTCGGTAGGTGGCATAAAGAATGTGGAATTTACAAGTGGGATGCTGCATGCAGCTAGGCGAGCAAGTTCCAAAAGGTGGGAAGCAATTGAAGAAATGAAGAAGAAAGAAAGTGAAGAAGCTAACAGATCAAAAACAACATTGGAAACTGTAAATAAACTCAAGGCAAAGGAAACTTCTCCAATAGGCTGAAGAAGAGGTTCAGCACTTCACACTGAAATTGACTTGAAGAAGAAAAGACTGAGGCAGATGTAAATCCTGTATGTTGTGATTTTGTGTATAAACTAAATATTAGGTGACAAATTTAAACAATATTAGATTTTATGTTTGTTGAAAGACTTAACTTCTGTGAGCTTCAAACATCATTAATTAATTACCAGTAAGTTTTCTTGTTGGTATGGTTATAGTAATAGTTATTAATTCTGTTTGTTATTACAATAGCTAGGCCCGATGTACAATATAATGTTCGACCGTTTACCAAAGGATTTTTTTTTTGCACCGTGTCTTGCTGCTCGTTTGGGCTATATACCCCCAAAAGAATTTTGTGGTCAAAAAAGGTCACTAAAAAGTCACGAATTTTTGTTCCTCTAACTGAGTAGACACCCTGTACTCTTAACATTTTAAAATTAGAATTTACTTGAACTCATGAGCTTTTTAAAATATTTAGATTTAGTTGACTTGAATGTAAATACCAAATCTCGCAGACCCCTACGTTTTATATTGTCATGTTTCCACTTAATACAGAAAATTACACCATTACTTTCAATATGTTGATTTTATTATATATATTTATTAAATGTTGATTTTGTCATAACAGCTTCTTTTATATTCCCCCACCCGCGTCCCGCTTCAAAAAATATTTTGACACAAGCTTTAAGGAAGTGTCTGCAGGATTAGCTGCAGGCCTTTTATTTACTTTATATATAGTTCTCAAATTTAGTTCTAGTCTTTGTACTTGCATTATGTAGTTTCTCTTACATTATGTAGAATCCTGAGGGTTGGTTGCAGTTCCTACTACAGCATGTAAATTCCCAAGGGTTAGTCCTTCTAGGAAACTAAACCTTGGTATTAACTTGCTCTCTCTCTCTCTTTCCTGGCATGATTACTGCTGCTACTCACATCTGCATGATGGATCATTTCGATGCATGCTATTTGCAACAGGACTTCATAGTAAGTTCACTCCTTCACTTTAGTCAAGTCTTAGTACTAAAACTCTAGTTAGTAACTGTACATAATTTATTTAGTGTCATAGGTTCACATTTATATTAGCATGAACCACTAACCTATTTACAAACAATTCGCTTTTAGGAAATTAAAATTGCTATTTGATTATTTTTGTATGCACATTGTTGAATAACTATATATATTGTTATAAGCAGCATTGAATAATTTACTAAAAAGTAAATGTTAAAACCTTCTTCTTTGCAAACGGTCAGAATTGCATGACACAAAGACTGCCCACTGCCTTCAAAACCAAATCTTAGCAGTGCTCACACTTGTATCTAAGATTAAATTTTGGGGTCAAGGGTGGGAGAGAAGGAGTTCAGAGCACTCAGTTTAAAAAGTGTGATATAAAAACTTAAGCTTATTAAATGAGTTGATATTGTATGATTTATAATATCACCGGCCCAGAGTTGCCACTCAGCTGTATGGATGTATGGTACTCGACCCGACGGTTAATTTGATCCTCAACATCTCCACAACCTTGGTGCATTGAAGAGGTGTATTAGAGAAATGAGGATTGAGGTAGTTTCCTATTGCCTTCCTCACTGAGCCGGAAGTTATTATTTATTGCACATCAGGCTGCCAAGCACACCGGACTGCAGCTGTAAATTCAAGAAATAAATTAACTTTTTTGTCTGTAAAAACACAAGTAATTTCACACACACACACACACACACACACACAAAGTCTGGAACATTGGCGAATTTATACATTTAACTGCAAGATTTAAATAGCATTTCCTTTGCATGAAAGAAAAAGCTAGCTGAAAAACTAAGCATGCTGATTAAAAAAAAGTATCTTTCTCCCCAGCCTGTAATCCGACGACTTAGCTCAGTCAATAATGTGTGTGTCTATTGGACTAAGAGTCCTGGGCTCACTTCCTGACACAGCCAAAACATTTATCATTGTTGAAATGTGGGTTTACCCTTTCACGGTAATGAAAGGCCAGGGACTGGATGTTATGTCTGTTCTAGTCTTAAGGCATATGAAGCTACGACAAGCCTAAAAAGCTGGTAGTGGAAAATATATGGCATAAATAAAAAAAACTGACCCAGACCACAGGCTGGAAACAGTAATGGATGTAAAAAAACTACCCCACCTGTCTCTCTTTTTACACCAAGATTTAAGGCTGCTTATCAAATGCGTACATTTCCCCATAAAGATCAAATCGAGTCAATTTTGTGAAAAATTAAATTTAATTACTTTATATTAATTTCTAAAGTAACTGTAAATGGGAATGGTTTCTGGTAAACCTGAGAGTTACGGACAATTTTGTATTAGAAAATAGTGGCAGCACTTCAGGCCACAATAACATCTGGACTAGTTGATACTCTTTACCTTGTGTAATCTCATTGTCCTCCCCTGGACCTAAAATTGTATTGTGAAGTATTACATTGTCATCGTATCCCCCCCCCCTCCCTCTCCCCCACCACAGACTACTTCTTAATGCCACCCTGCTGGACCTTTGTTGGTGGAAGAACACTAATGTATGAGTCATTTATATAGTACCTCTTATTGCATTATGGCAGGAAAAATAAATAAAACTTGGAAATTTTTGTGATTTTTTTTAATGTCAAGGAACTAAATGAAACATCATGAAAATTTAGCGATTTCCTTTAATGTCAAGGAAGTAAATGAAAAATCACAAAATTTAAATATTTACTAAAATAAATATTAATTTTTCTCCTAAACACTAAAATAAAAGTTAGATATACTCCATTCACGGTAGGAATTACTCTCTGAAAGGTCTTTTTTCCTACCAATATCCTACTATATAATAATTTTCTGTTAGGTAAAAAGGCCTTTCAGAAAACAATTCCTACTGTGAACGGACTTTATTTGGTCCCTCACATGTTAAAAAAATGCATTGCCCAACTATGGAATGCTGCTAACTTAAGATGGTTTTAGAGTGTTTACTTAAAGTTAGTGGCCTACTATTCAACATTTTGTGGAGAGAGTGAAAGAGGCTAAATTCTTGATAGTGGTTGGATATCATAAGAGGAACGTATCAACATTCATGCCCATGGCTTTAGGCATTTTTTTTTTCCAAGGGAATTGTCAACATTGATTGTACTAGAAGTGAATCAACATTTCATTTAGACAACATACCACAATTTTTATGGTTTTATTTATAGGGGTGAATAAATAGAACCATTTTTAGACATCAATTAAGAAAGGAAATATATAAATGTGCCTACTAGCTCTTTCCAAGTGAATATGGTAATTGGTGTATGTTCCTAATCTAATAGATTTTGTTGTTTATAATACAAACTGTACTTGCATTAGCCACTGATCTTAGCTAAGCTCCTGGATATCATGGCTTGATTAATATTTCACAGTTTAAGTAGAGGTTTCAAGCATGTCATAACTTCTTTATTCAGTTCATTTCTTGCCCTAAATACCTGTCATAAAGTAAATACTACACGGTGGATGAAGCTGCATAAATAAGCTGACTATTCTATGAAAATGGTTCATAAAACTCTCTTGGCTAAAGGTATGTATTATCAGTAGAGTTGGGTCGAATCCACTTTTTTTTATGAATCCTTATCTCTAATTTACATTTTAATATTGAATCCAAATCTTGAATTTTTTTTATGTAGATAAGAGGAAATATAAATTTAAGAGAATTATAGAAAATACAAATAGTAACTAAATAGTAACATTCTTTCTTATAATCCATTCATTACAACATTCATACATTCAATTAAATGTTAAATTACTGGTCTGAGACTTAGTTGTTATTTCATCCTATAATTATAATTGATTCTGAACCACCAATAAGCATTATTAGAGCTCTAAAACAAATTTCACTTGAACATTTGAAAATAAGGAGTTGAGTTTTAAATTCATTTTTTTAAATCCTCGAATCTCAAATATCTTAAGGATTCGAGGGTCCATTCCTAATTATTTGGCTATGGTGCTTGTTCAATATACAGGTATGTATTAACTGGCTATGGTGCTTGTTCAATATACAGGTATGTATTAACTGGCTATGGTGCTTGTTCAATATACAGGTATGTATTAACTGGCTATGGTGCTTGTTCAATACAGGTATGTATTATCTGGTTATGTTGCTTGTTCAATATACAGGTATGTATTAACTGGCTATGGTGCTTGTTCAATATACAGGTATGTATTATCTGGTTATGTTGCTTGTTCATTATACAGGTATGTATTATCTGGTTATGTTGCTTGTTCAATACAGGGATGTATTATCTGGTTATGTTGCTTGTTCAATACAGGTATGTATTAGCTGGCTACGTGTTCTATACAGGTATGTATTATATGGTTATGGTGCTTGTGCAATACAGGTATGTATTAGCTGGCTATGGTGCTTTTCCACCATTGGCATGTATTATTTGAAAGAGCTTGTTTACCACTGATCCAACAACTTAAAATTAAACTATGTTATTGAAATACAAAACTAAAGTATTGGAAGAGCCATGCCAGCTCTTTATTATAGGATGACAATCTGCTCGTTGTTTGCATGTTCCATGTTTTTTGGGCCTAAGCTATATAATATTAACATATGGTTTATTAATAATAGCTTAGTGCAAAACATCAATAGTATTTTTTAAATTACTATGCTTAGCATCATTTAGTGAAAGATGGCCCTGGATTAAAAATAAACCACAAAAGCTAAGTGGTAAGTGCATTTGCACATGCACAGCCAAAGATTCTAGGTCATTTCTCATGACCAGGTTGTCATTTTACACTTAATTAAATTTAACACAGTTATTAATGGCAGGAGTAATAAGAGGAAGATATCAGACATTCATGGTTGGAAGGCTGGGTATCTGATAGCTAACAGAAGGTTCTTTATTGCAAAAAGTGAATGTGACTGATGTCACCCTATTTATAAATAATTATTATTAGCTTAGTAATACCGTATTATCAATAAAACTTTTTATCAAGCAAGTTCAATAATTCTTTCCTGAGGATTACTGTATAGTTGGTGTTTTAATAACTTCTTGGAAGAACAAAATATTTTGGTAAAACTAATGTTTAGTGTTTTTTGACTGTGGCAACAAGAGATATTATAATTCACTCCAGTGGCCGCACGGTCTAATGCACTACATTCATAGTGGATTAGACTGCTGCTGACGAGATTGAGGTTCGACTCTTGGTCGAGTGTACTGAGGATCGTTTTTCCAAAATGTTTTTCCACTCTCGCTCTAAGCATATGCGGGTACCCTTCCTATTAATATAACCTTCCTAGTCCATAAAATATTAGCGTAATTAGTACATAAGCATACAACCCAAACAAGTAGTAAGATGTGGTGCTAAAATATAAAAAATAACTATACATGAAATAATTAATTAAAAATATTATAATAACACTTGTATCTCGTTATAACTGGCCACCCAAATAAATAACTGTTTTTATAACTTAAGGGAGAGCCATAAAAATATTAGTTTCAAAATAAAAGTTTTTATTTTGTTAACAACCCAAGAAACAACCTTGTTGACAGTTTGTATGACATCAACTGCCCTTCTTTTGACTGGTTCACCATCTTGATTTCAGAAGAGTACGCTGCATTTTAGAAGCTCTCGTTTGAAAATAATTTTTTAAGTGAACTATAGACCCTGCTTATACAAAAGTGGAACATTAAAGTTGTAAGTTTTATGAGTTTGTGTTTCAATAATGTAAAAACATTAATAATTTTTACAACAAATTGTTTGTGTGAATGTTCTGACTGCCAAAAAAACGAATGGCTGTATGGTAACTTTTCTTAGCTGTCTTATACCACCTTTCCTACTATAGATGTGTTATAGTTTTGGATGATATGCACTCAGGTTGGCTTAGAGTAAATGGAAAAACCATAGGGATAAATCATATTGGGTGAATAAAGCCTTATTCACACGCTCACCAAAAAATAGAAAGCAGAATCTTCACAATAATTCACACACTTTGACCCATGATGTATTGCAACACTTTAAAACAGCTGATTATCAACATATTTTATTATTTAGTGGATAAACATATATTTTAGATCATTGTCCTGATGGTTGTTTACAAATTATAATACTGTGTTGTGGCACAATCAAATACATCGATAAACACGCTTTACATTAACGAGTTATTTCAAATCTTCTCACAATGGCCAACGAAGCTGTCTGATAGCTTCTGGCTGTAGAGCACATGTGCACTAGTTTGAGATGGTTGGTTCTTAGATTCGATTGGTTCTCCTGTGTCTAACATCTTGAGCAGAGTGAGTAAAGAAGAGAAAAGTTGAACTTCAGCAGAATAACTTGCACAGATTAAGTGGGAATCTTGTGATTGGCTTAGAATGAGTCACGTGATCACATTTCTGTTCTGTGCTAATTTTTTGGTGAACATGTGAATCCACAGTAATTCTCATTATACTTAACAAGAATTTAAGTGCTTACCTCATCAGTAGCATTCCTAGAGTATTTGACACTTGGTTTGGGTCCTTACTTTGATACCCCCATAAATAACTTTTATATTTAAACACACACAAATATGTTTTCAATTAGATTCTTAAGCAGTAGGCCCTACAATACTGTCAAAAGAAAGTTGAAAATAAGAAAAACACAGTTAATTTAAAATTCATTTAACAAGTAATGCTAAAGTTTATTTTATTTAAATAAAGCACTATAGTCTTTGACACTTAGCCTGGATCATAGGGGAGCTTAAAAAATTCTTTATTAAAATAAAGTTGGAAAAACTTCTTTCACATGAATAAATACACAAACAGTCAAAAATAATCTAAAAGATAGTGACAAGCTTGGCAGAGATTCACAAAAATCCCATTTCACAATAAACTCCACAAACTGCAATGCTATTCATTTATTTGCCCCTTCGACGCTTATTTGCCAGCTTTCAAATTCCTCTTCAGTTGTCCAATTTCCACACCGATGTCATCAGAATATTCATCTAAAACTCGTCACATTTGGAATTTGCTTCCGATGTTCTTCTTTTGTTACAACAACCAAAGTGTTTGGTTAACTAAGAGTGAAGGTTGATCAAATTTTATCCATTACCTTGGAATGAATTTTCACTTCTGAACCAAAGCGACTAAAGAAATTCTATGTCAGACGACACCCCTTACTGGCACATTTTCACATGCTATCCATACAATGCACCTAGAGTTTTTCCTCCGGGAATTTTTTCATAGCCAAGGAAATTTCAAACTTTTATTTTGGTTTTGTAACCTGTACTAGTATTTCAACTTTCCCCATAGCACCCCCCTCTTGGCAGTCACCTAGGACAACCCCCCAACCCAATATGCCACTTCTCGTTATGATGACTAAGTGCAATAAGAGTCTTGCATTTGAATTTGAGCTTAATAAACATCTGTAGGCATCGTTTGTGATAACTGAATTTAAAATGCAAGAAACCCGCTTCAATGGTCAAAGGCGTCACTCATACAATTAACGGGATCACTCATGATGAAGAATTCAGGGGTTTGACTCCCTGTTGGGTGTACTCAGCTGGTTTTTCTTAAATGGTTTTCCAATTTCTCTCCACGCAAATTTGGATACACTTCCTTTAAATTCAGCCTTCCTCGACCTTAACACATTAGTGTAACTAATACATACTTATGTATATAAGTAATTAAGACATGGTGCTAAAATAAATGTGTCAGCTAAAGGTCGAATGGGGAAATTAGAGACTATCATTTGTAGTGTTGTGATGTGAACTGTTTGTTGAAGACTACCCAAGATCAGTTTCAGGGGCAGTTATTGTTGGTGTAAATGAAGTGGTTGTTTGCAGTCTGACGAAGTGTACCTGGAAGCGCAGGTCCAGAACATCACCAATGGCCCCATCTCCCTGGAGAAGGTGTCCCTGGAGTCCTCTCATCTCTTCACAGGTGACACACTGTCCATTTTGTTTAGTTGCTCAAGTGGTCGAGTTGTGTCTCTTGATCTATTTTAATCTGACACTTGAGCTCAGTTGGTAGTACATCTACATTCCAAGTTTAGGTATTCCTTGGCTGAAAAATGTATCATTGTCTTAATTGAGGTTTCCCTTGTAACATTGATGAATCAATTACTGGGGAACTCACTGCTATGTCTTTTCTAGTATTAAACTAAGTTTGTATGCGATTTGTTGAAATAATCGGTTTGTTCAGAAAGCAGATGTTAAATATCTTTAGTAAAACAAATAATTTTTATTTGTATAAAAATTGTTATTTTAACGGATTTGTGATGGTTTTTGGTAGCCAACTTACTAACATAAGTTAGAACAATGGAGTGCTGACTTCAATAAAATGCAATCGGGAAAACCACCCTCAAAACTTTGTTGTTACTGTACAAATTTTCAAAACTGAAAGATGGGTCAAATTAACTTTTCCTTAAATTTGAATCTTTGTTTACCAACCAAGTCTGAATCTTAGAAAACATAATTATCAGAAGAGGTTAACTTTCTCACTTTAGTTTAATTTTTATTCTTTCCTGGTTTTGTTCACGTTTAGAGGCAAATTATTGGTCTAGAGTTTGGATTTTATGTTGTTCCTATGATAATGAGTATTCATAATAAAAGCTCATAAAAAAATTAAATTCAAAATTTTGCGAATTTTTAATGGCCCATCCTTGAATTAAATATTTTATGCTAACAAAAACTAAACTCTGTATCAGAGTTCTCTATATTTCTTCTAAAACAAGTCTTAATATACTTTATAATTATTACTCTTTTTAATGTTCATGTATGATATGGAAAAAATGTTTCATAAATAAAATTTTGTTTCCATAGCTCTACAAAACATTACCCTCAAAACGATAGATATTAAAACTCCAGAATGAGGGTTTTTTTAAAATCTATTTTTACTGCTTTACACATTTCACTCTTGCAGTGATCTTATGGAACAAAACCTAGTTAGAGGAATTAATCCAAGAGGCAGCCATTTCCTTCTGTTTAGAGGCAGCATTGTGAAGGATGAACAAAGATGATATCTTGCAACATAGTAACACATTTGGTTTCTGGTGTAGTGACATCCTTGAACAACGTAGCAGGGGGGGAAGAAAATGAGTCGGTCTTTGGTCAAGTGAACGTGGTCCAGCCTCAATCTAGTAGACAGTTCCTGTATTGTCTGGCGCCTCAACCCTCACTGACTTCGGACCTGAAACTTCTCAGCGGGGCCACTAACATTGGCAAGCTGGACATAGTGTGGAGGAGCAACTTGGGGGAGAGGGGCCGACTGCAGACCAGCCAACTCCAGAGAATGGTGAGATAATGGGAACATAACTTGGTCTGTGTGGGATCCCGAACTTTGGAAATAAATTGGAAAATAGATGCGGGGGAAATCATTTCCCTGGATTTTGGGGAATAAATAATAAGAAAATAACAGTTAAGGCACATCTATCAATAACATTTTAGAAAACATTCTAAAGATAGGAGTGGTTATAATTAAAAGTTAAGACTTAGATAGATTGCTCTAGAAATATATATAAAGAATTTAATTTAATGAATTAAACTGTTACTAAGCTAGTATATGTATTAAGTGAAATTAAAAGTTAAAAAAAGTATGATTAAGATTTACTTCTGGTGAAAAACATATTGTCAGACAAGAATATTTAACATAAAATTAGTCATGCATCATCAACTAGACTAAACACAAGTTGATGAAAAGTCTAAAATAAATGTATTACATGGTAAAAAATGTTTTACAAAAACTGTTATATATGTAATATAAAATAAGAACAAAACAATGCTTAAGTTCAGATATGCTATGAAGTAAAAAGTATAAAAATTAAATTAAGAGATTAACATCTGCCAAACTTGTTTTAATGAAGTGATAGAGTGTTATTACAAAGACTTGGAGAAATACAATATAGTATGGACAAAACAAGGTTTTAATTCCAAATATGTTGAGAAATAAAAATTATAAAATTATAAGTGATGTGGAATAATCTAAATCTTATCTGTTTTCTTGTCCCATTAATCCTTAGTTATAATCAGCAATGAAAATATGCTGGATTACTTCATTCCGACATGTTTAGGTACTTATGGTACCATACTCAGGGGAACTGCAAATGAAATAAAAAAAGCATGAAGATAAATTGAAATTTAAGATTATACAAGAAGCCTTGAGAGTTACTGTTACACAATTATAACTCAATAAAGAAAACCTCTTTTCGCTTTATGAGGTAATTGTATTATATTTGGAAGAAGGTATAGGAAAGGTGGATAGAAACATATAAAAGGGGGACGAACACAATATGGCCTTTACATTGAAAAGAAGAACACAGTTCACACTTTACACTGCTGCCAATGGACAAGTTGTTACATTTGTTACACAATTATGAATTCTGAATAAAAAATTATTAAACCAACAAACTTACTTGAGTCGTCGTGAGAAACACTATGTGTTATTACGACGGCGACCGAGTTGTAAGTTGTGAGTGTAAGTTTTGTAATACATTTTTAACATGCAATACATTTATGTTAGACTTTTCATCAACTTGTGTTTAGTCCAGTTGATGATGCATGACTAATTTTATGTTAAATATTCTAATCTGACTATATTTTTCACCAGAAGTAAATTCTAATCATACTTTTGACTTGTAATTTCATTTAATACATCTACTAACTTAGTAACGGTTTAATTCATTAAATTAAATTCTTTATATATATTTTTAGAGCGATCTATCTAAATCATAACTTTTAGTTTTAACATCTATCAATGTCACGTTAATATTTAATGTTCATTAACAATTCTATTGATTTATTAAAGTAGTCACATTAAAGCTCAGGATCAAGATCAAAAGTTTTGTAAGCTCGTTATTTTAGTTTCCTCTTGATGTACACTCAAATAAAGTTTTGAAATGCATTGGCAAACTTACATGTATGAGACATGACTTTAATTACTAAAGAGTTAAATTCTGCTTATGTGTATGATAAGAAAACTTAGAAGCTCAAAGTTTTACAAATAATATTTATCCTGTCATCACCTTCACATTCAAACTTCAGCCAAATAATGTATGGAAAATTTGTTTAAAACTTTTGAGGCACATAATTTTAACTCATGGAAAAAGGAAAAGCAAAGCGTGATAGGAAAGTCAGATTTTTTGTTACATTTATTTGTTGTTAGTGTTGGAGATTCAAAGCTTTCATAGTAAAGTTCTTACCAGGTAATTTTAACTTTATAATTTATTACTTGGCCTTGAAAAGTCACTGTTTCAAAACCTGGTTTGGCTGTACACCTTCTGATTAACTATCTTAATTCAAGGCTAGATATGTTACAGGCATGCGAACTAAATATCAAGTTTGTTTAGTCTTTTTTGTTGGTAACTGGTAGTTCAAGTTTTAAATCACATATTCAAGCAGGGTTGTGGAGTCAGTACGCCAAGCCTTCGACTCCATCTCCTCTATTTTTCTAGTGTCTGACTCCCGCTCTAACTTCGATTTCTTAAGAAATAGCTAATGTATATTAATTAGTAGTAACAAATTTACTGCAGTAAAATGTTCTAATACAATTTACTTCATGGGAAGCTTCTTTGGCATTGTGCTTTTATATGTGAATAAATTTGTAAATCCAGATTATAAATATTGGTTCTAAAGAATAAAAAATTATAAAATTATTGTTACTATATATTGTTACAATTTTATGAGTTTTTATTTTGAAACCAGAGTTGGAGTTGGTACATTTTTACCAATTCTGATTTCACCCAAAATTGCTTACCACTCTAAATCTACAGCCCTGCATTCAGGTGTACTTTGGCTGTTTTTTTTAACTGAATTTTCACTCACCTTCCACTCAAATATGAGTGCATTTTATATCAATCTACTGTCCTCATTAGTTTAATCAAATGTGATCAGCCCAAACAAGTAGTGAAATGCAAGCAAATTTTATGTTTAATGTTCCAGGCTCCTGATTATGGTGATATTCGTCTCTCTGTCCAGCAGCTCCCCAACATTGTCTTCCTGGATGAAGCCTTCTCACTAACATGCAAGATCATCAACACCTGGTCAGCATCATTCCAACAAACATATCTTGAAAATGATCAGGGCGAGATCTATAAATTCCAAATACTTGACAGTGTCAAGATCAAATATGAATTGATAAATGCAGAATGGGGACATGTCCACAAATTACATAATTTGAGTTATTCATAGGGGTGTGAGGGTAGTCATTTTTCACTTCGAGTCGAGTTTTAATGAAAACATCAAGTTTTTTTAAGTTCAAGTAATATAGAACAATATAATTATGTATAAGAAATATTTCAAGTTGAAATTTCTTAATAAACCAAAAGTACAAACATACATATTTATAATGACATTTTTTGTGAAAAAAATTATCACATAAATTCAGATTTTTAAATAAACATAATATACGTTTAGCCCTACAACTTTTTTTTTATGATTAAGAAAAGGGAAATATTGAAGAAATCCATTTGATATGAAATAATATCTATTTAATTAAATTAAGAATTTTCAGAAAAAAATATTAATTCCACGTACTAATATTCTTTGAGTCAAGTTCTAACAGCTACTAAAACTTGTTTAGAACTTGAGCTTTTGAGTACTCTCATTTTGCTAATTATTTACAAATTCATAGCCTCCATAGACATATGCAGCATTCATTGCCTAAATAAACATGGGCTGTAAAATACCATTGTGTGATATCACTTTGAAAATAACATTTTCCACAGGTAGGAAACAAGTATTGGATTGCAAAATAGTATGTGTTTCTCTTAAGAAAAATTGTCTTTTGACATGTTTCTGTTCTGCAGCTAGTATTTGATATATATGTAACATATTTTTGGCTCTTTTTGTGTTATGAATGAGCATTAAATTGATGATTAAATTGAATATAATGTCCATAACACATCAAACAGTAAAAATAATACCTTAATGCCAATTCTTGAAACAAACCACATGATTTATTTATTTTTATTTCAAGCTATTGATACGCTTTCAAGACTTCAGCAACCCAACCCTATTTTTAAAATTGGTTTAGTATTCAGAATTTTCCTTATCATAAACTTTGAATTTAAAATCATTAGACATATCTGTATATTTTAGTAAAATAATTATGAGAGTTATGGACTTTATGGTTCCAGGTATATGTTGACAACATTTAGTAATGTTCTTTTATTAAACATATATATTCCATTCACGATAGGTTTTTACCTGGATGACAGTTTGAAAATCATATGTTTAGGTTTTGGGTTGCCAACACTTGTAAAAGATCACAGTTTTGTTATAAATGTAAAGATCTTTAATTACCTGTTATATATTACATTTAAAATAACTTAAACTTAAGTTTTCTCATATTATTTCATATTTTTAAATAATATCTTTTTGTCCAACTCGAAACAATATTTTAAACATAATTAAAAGTGCTTATTTTTCGTTTTGGAACGTTACTGATTTTATGTATTATAGTGCATACATCAATACCTTTAAATACAGGCAACGTATTTACTTGGAAAAGAGAAAATTGTCATTTTTTTTACATACAATACATGATTTTATGATTATTTTATCGTATTTTGAAATATTTAACTGAATAAAGTATTTTCATCAACTGCGAGTCCGCATCATTGTAAAAAACTTGTTTACCGTTATGTTCAACCATATGGTTTAAATTCGTCAGTCGCTATTTTGAGTCTATGTTCGTTAGAAGTTTTTGTTAAAGTGGTGTTAATATTTTTTTAAGGAGAATAAAACTATAAATAAACTTTGTGTCCTACCTTAAATAAATATATAAATAATATTGGCCTAAATTACTGTGGTTAACTATCACATTAATATATATTACCATCTGTTTTCATTACAGTCGACCAAAGTGATAGATGTCAGCTGTTGGCATAGTGATATATTAGGGATTACTTCTAGTAACATTTCGAGCTTTCATTCAGGTAAACTTAGCTCGTGAATGCCTTATAAGCATGTTTTGAGACCAAATGTTAAGATTAAAGTTGTTTTGCAAGCAAATCTAAATAGAAAGCAAAATGCTATGCGCAGGCCTCGGCTTGTACTGAAAGATGTAGATAATATTTCATATTAGGTTGGTATCCAACTTGTATTCAATTAGAACTATATTGCTTATAGCCATAATATTATATATTTTTAATTTTTTTATGAATCCACATAAAATCATACTGGCCCACCTAATATTGTTTTTCTTAGTGTTTAACATTGTTACTTGAGGAAATCCTTATATCTAACATATTTATCAAGTATTTCATAATTTGAAATAAGCCTTAAGGTTAATACAATTGAATGGTTTATTTTGTTTAGAATATTGGTTTTGCTGTTTATTATAAAATAAAATATCCAATGCAGGGTTAAGGAATTTGTGTTTACATGCAAGAAACTGTATTTAAATATTTTTGTTTGAATTATGGATTATATTTTCATGACTAGAGAATTTAAAATGTATCTATAGATTTTGAATTATAAGCATGATAAAAAAAACTGACTATCCTTCGACGATTGTGCCAATAATGGCCGATAAGTCAAACCAATTATCGGCATTGGACCAGCCCTAAATAATTCTTGATAGGAAATTCTTTGATATTTGCAAAGTTTTTTTATTTATTTTTTCCCATGCATCAGATTAATTTTTGTGTATAACTGTTTGGGAAAAATATTTAACACAAGTTTTATCCATGCTTGAAACTTCCTGAGTCTATTGTAATATAAACATTTTGGTACTTTGCCTGCCTTGTCGACTCTATAATTCATGGTAAGACAAGGAGAGATTAGCCTTATTGATAGGAACCGTGCTTTTCTAGTGAGCGCAGTATGGAACTGATAGTGAGCTTGGAGCCAGGAACTGGCCCGTATGTGGGACTGGTGTGGAGCGGAGTGTCGGGTCGGCATTTGGGCAAGCTGGAGCCCAGAGATTCCTTGGAGCTGCCCTTGTGTTTGGTGCCTCTAGCTGCTGGGCTACAGGTAGGTTCCACCTCAACTAACTGTGTCAACTATAGTGAAATACCACACCGGGGAAGAGGGGATTAATCAGAGCTGGGCCTGACATTCCTCAAACTTGAGCTTGGCAGATTTGTTTGGGCTCAGCAATTTTTAGATTCACTTACAAGGTTATTTCTTTGTCTAGAATTGTGTGTCTGATGGTTGGAATGTTATTTAAGGTCAGCAAGTGAGAAAACCTTTTGTTGAGTGAAAATGGATATAAAATAGGTATATAAAGATATCCTTTGTAGAACTGATATAACACATAGTTTAATGCAAGGCTGTATCAAGTATACCTTAATTGACTGTAGGCTACACTCCATTCTACGCTTTTAGCAGTCTTGCCTTTAGATTACACTATGACCCTATCCTACAAGTGACACCATAGTCAAAGGCAGATTTACATTGTAGGCCCACTAGGCATGGGCCTAGGGGCGGCGGCTTTAGGGAGCACCACATTTTGGATAGCATTATTTTTTATTAGAGTTACATTTAAAAATTATTGACTAACACTATCAAAATAGTTCAAGTAAAAGTAAAAACAATAATATTTATTTTTATTTTTTAAATAACTGTACTTTGCAATTGCTTTTTAACTGATGTCAGTCTCCCTTTCTTCATAATGTAAGCTCAAGTTACTGTAGGGTATGTATCTTACATGCCTGATTATCTTTCATAGAAATATTTTCTCGAATACTAACTTCTGCCCACACCCCCCACCCCTCCAACGCCTCTTTCCTCCAAAAATTCCTAAAGACCTTGGGCCTTGACAAAAAGGTATGGGGGTGACCTGGTGGTATAGGGGTAAGGTGTCAGACTTCTGTGCTGGGGTTCGGGGTTCAATCCTCGGTCCCGGCACAGATTTATCTGATTGCCAAACCCTTCCTTCACCTCTGACAAGACATCTTGTGAATGTGGGGAATGCCAGGCCACCACCATGGTTCGGATTCCACGTTAAACTGTAGGTCCTCCATTTCATCTCAAAATCACCCTACCACTACACATTAGCGTAAGTGCGTATAACCCGAACGGGTAGTAAGACGCGGTGCTAATAATAATAATAATAACAATAATATATGGGGGAAGGGAGGGGCGCATATTATAATTGTGCTTAGGGGCGCAACATTTTTAAGTCCGCTACTGGCCATAGTGGAATAATGCAACATAAGCTTGCTACCTTATAGGGTAAAATAAAGGTACATCTTAAAAATAATGCTTTAACTTTCTGCCCTGCTAGTAGGGAAATACCTGCTTTGGTGGCCATATGGAAGTGGTTCCCACACTTTTTGAATGGCGTACCACCCTAACAATTTCTATGATTTATATTTGGAAGAAGGTACAGGAAAGGTGGATAGAAACATATAAAAAGGGGGACAAACACAATATGGCCTTTACAATGAAAAGAACACAGTTCACACTTTACACTGCTACCAATGGACAAAGAGGTAATGAATGTCTCTTAAAGAAAATTGATCATCACCGCCCAATCCCCCGACCTAGGTTTCATTCTAT
>CABFOV010001204.1:42316-81398 GCA_902141375.1 Timema poppense
TGTTTTTTGGTTTTCTCTTTTAGGAAGTTGCGTTGCGCGTTTCACACTCCTCCCTGATGAGTTCCGATAGAATGAAACCTAGGTCGGGGGATTGGGCGGTGACGATCAATTTTCTTTAAGAGACATCCATTACCTCTTTGTCCATTGGCAGCAGTGTAAAGTGTGAACTGTGTTCTTCTTTTCATTGTAAAGGCCATATTGTGTTTGTCCCCCTTTTATATGTTTCTATCCACCTTTCCTGTACCTTCTTCCAAATATAATACAATTACCTCATAAAGCGAAAAGAGGTTTTCCTTATAGAGTTATATCATTAATAATAAATATCTGACTCTTATTATGGACTTTAAAAAAGAGGTTTTTATAAATGTAATAAATTATAATCTTACCTGTTTTCTATGGGTGTGATATGTGATCTATCTTACATAAAAAAACAAATTTAGGGTGTTTGATAACAAGGTTCTTAGAAATATATTTATTCTTTAAAGGAATTAAGCTACTGGGGAGTGAAGGAGGTTGCATAATGATGAGCTACATGGTTTCTACTCATCACAAGACAATGTTAGGATAATCAAGTCTCAATGAATATGGGGCGCAGGACATGCAGCGTAAATAGAATAATTTAAAACCATGGTCAGAATATCCTATTGACTGACAAACCCATTGGGAATACCTAAAACATAGATGGGAGGATAACATTAGAATGTACCTGAAAGAGATAGGGTGTCATGAGGTGGACTCGATAGAACTAGCTCAGGATCGGGATAGGGTATAATGAGGTGTAATGGACAGTGCTAGCTCAAAAAGGATATAGGGTGTATTGAGGTGGACTAGATAGAATTAGCTCAAGAGAGGGATAAGTGATGTACTTTTGTAAGTTCAACAATGAACTTTCGTGTTCCTAATGCAATAGAATAAGTAATTAATAAATTATATTTTTAAACCTAATACTAACAGTAAAATTTTGAATGAATACCTACTAATAGATCAAATATGAGTAATAGTGTTTGTTTTCCTAAATGGGTAATGTTATTAATTAGTTAAATAATTTTGAAAGGGACATTTAAAATGCTTTTGCTGGAAAAATGCATAAAATGTTAAATAAACACTTAATTATAAAATAAAGCTCAGTGTAGTGTGAAGAAAGATATTATTTCCTCTTAAATTGACATTATTTTTTTAAGAGCTTGCAAAGATTTGTATCTACAAAAACTCCATTTTTTTCATTAGTCTGTAAAAAAGTTAATTATTTAAGACGTGTATATTTTTTAACAAAACTCAAATAATCTGGTTTTGGTTCTACATTGAATTTTTAATACATATAAAAGGTCATTGGTATAGATTAACAATATCTTATAAAAATAATTTAAAAAACCCATTAATTTATCAATGTGAAAGGGTAACCCCATATTTTCTTCCATGATACATTTTTTACCATGCCGGGAATTGAACCCAGGACCCTTAGCTCATGAGGCAGACACATCTATCATCCTAAAAAGCCAAAACAATATCTACCTAGTGCTCATTGTCAATGTTGGAGCATGCACATTGTCAGTTATACGTTAGCTTTGTTGACTGGTGGGTCTCGTACAGGTCATAATTTGTTTAATTGAAGTGTTTTTATATTTTATTTATCATATTAATTATTTTAATTTAATATAAATTTATATTTTCACTATGTAGGTGGGTAGTGAGGAATTTGTAGGCTAGTTAGTAAATTATTAGTATTATTATTATTATTATTATTAGCACCGCGTCTTACTACCCGTTCGGGTTATACGCACTTACGCTAATGTGTAATGGTAGAGTGATTGTGAGATGAAATGTAGGAGCTACAGTTTAACGTGGAATCCGAATCACGGTGGAGGCCTGGCATTCCCCACATTCACAAGATGTCTTTGTCAGAGGTGAAGGAAGGGTTTGGTAATCAGATAAATCTTTGCCGGGACCGAGGATTGAACCCCGGCCGCCAGCATACAAGTCTGACACCTTACCCCTAGACCACCAGGTGACTTTTTTTTTTTTAGTAAAATCTTTATGTTTTCAAGACTTTGCTTTTAAAAATGAGACTGTTAAACTGGTAGACAACACCCAATCTTCTGAAACTTACTTCAGTAATTTTTATGGTAATTCTTATTCCATAGATTATTGTCATTTTAAAATTAGTTCTGGTTTTCCCGACACCACTTTTTTTTTAAACATTTTGTCTTACTACGCATTCAGGTTATGCTCTTTTACCATTTCAAGTGACTTCAATTAGTAGTGTCCTAGTGATACTTAACATGAATTGCATAGATAATGTACTATTAGTATTATGTAAGCCCCTTGGGGGGGAGGGGCAGGAGGGTCGAGATTTGCTTATTTTTGCTGACAAGTGGGGGATGGCAGTTCAGAACAATGCTTACATAAGAAAGGTAAAAATGGTGGGGTGACCCATTCACCCCAAATAAACACACAGTTAAAAATGTTGAGAAGTGGATTCAGGGACATTGGTCGTATGATTAAAAGTAGTTTTTTTTATACCAATAATAATTCATGTATTCACTAATAATACTCTATTTATAATTTATCGTTCTCTTTTATACGGAAAACTTCTTTTCGCTTTATGAGGTTATTGTATTATATTTGGAAGAAGGTATGGGAAAGGTGGATAAAACATATAAAAGCGACCAACACATTATGGCTTTTACAATGAAAAGAAGAACACATCTCACACTTTACATTGCTGCCATTGGACAAAGAGGTAATGGTTGCCTCTTAAAGAAGATAGATTGTTACCGTCTAATTCCCTAACCTAGGTTTCATTCTATCAGCACTCATCAGGGAGGAGTGTGAAACTCTAAAAAAGGAGAAAATGAAAAATTGTAAAGAATGAAAGGACACATAGATAGTGTAGCATTTGCTACAAAACAAGAAGAAAGAATACGAGGTGGGATGACCCATTTACCCCATTTCACCATCCTAGCACCTTATGACGATGAGTCTGCAACACAACAACAACAACAACACATCCAATCAAGACCGCGACGCGTAATGAGCTGACCGAGCCAACTCAAATCTGGACAATGACCGCTAGAGGGCGCGGAGGAGTGGACCATTCCAAAGTGTTTGAGAAATGCAGTGATTCCAGTTCTAGTCCCTCGGAGAATGTTCTCGAACAATTGAGTTCTCATAGCTATGGTTGTCATGCGTATCCCCTCCCCCATGACCCAGTTATGTTCCTCCCACCTTGTTCCTCGCCTTCCCTTTTCTATGGGTTTAAGCATATATAATGCCAGTATTTCGCCATTACCGATATACTTGGATTTGAGACTGGGTAGAGGAGTATGTAGCCTTGTTTGCGCTTATTTAAAATGTAAAGAAAATTTTAACATTTCGGCTTAGATTATTTTAAATCTGTAACTTTTTCAAAATTCTTCTTTCGGCTGATTAGTGTTCTTTTTTGTAATTTAATATACTCTTGTAGCGAAGATTGAATTTAAATTTGATTATAGCTAATTTTATGAGATTGTTCAAAGACTAGTATATTGGATATATAAATTATGACTGAGATCGATATATATAGAAAATTGAATACTGCTATACGAATTCTTTTTGGTCTGAAAGATTGTTTTATTGCGTTTCTTGCCACATGTGGTAGCTATATGAAATTGTCAGACTCTAGCCCCACTTGGTACGTCCTATGTTATATTACGAATACTAGCCCTTCGTTGTGGTGAGTGCTTTCAAATATTCTTTAGGGGTCAAATCAAGGTCATTACAGTAGCCTCCAAAGGGTATCTGGAAGTAGAGATTTATCGTATTCTTTTTGATAGGCTTTGCCAAGAAAACATGATCACTCTTCCATAGCATTTTAAATGATTGTACAAAGTTGCATAATTTCTCATATGTTGGAACAACCTGTATAGTATTGAAGTGCTTAAATGACAATTCCTTAAGTGGTGATCTCTCCCTGCATGTTTACTTAAGTTCTTATACAGAAAAGTTAAAGTTATATAAATCAAATATAAAATGTTAAGCATGATTATGATTAATTGAAATGTAAGAATTTAAGTTTATTAAATGTCTTTTACTCATTTATTGTTAAAAACCAAATTTCGTTTTCAAAACGTCCTTAAGATTGATTTAAAATACATTAAACTTTTTACTTATTTTGTTTTAAACATTTTTCATTTCTCAATGTCTTATATTTTGTTCTAATTTAATAAAATCTTCCTTAAATATTCGTTTCACTTTTTTATTTCTTTATTTGTTGCATATTGTTGGATATTTTTTTATTAAAAATTATTTATTCATTACAATAAAAACTAGTATGGGATTAAATGCTTAAAAAAAATTTAAATATATATTCTTTAAAAAATTAATAATTAATACTAGGTCATCAAAATATCTAGGTCAATAACATATAGAAAATAAATTAAACAGTCATATAGATTTCTTGTATAGACCTAAAATTTAACTGTCAGAAGTGACAGCTGCTAAATACATGTTTTTTCAGATCATATGGTTCAGTGGAGGGATACATAATTTGGTCTAGTAACTTTTCAGAGCTGTCACTCAGCACCAAAGAAATGGTGTGGGAGGTATAGTTAGTCTGAAAGTTTCTATTACTCAGCAATACATTTTGTACTTGAAATGGAAAATGGTTAGTAAGATATTTCACCAACCTGTGTACTAATGGGTAATTCAAATATTTAGCTTGAGAAACAAAACCATGAAAATACTCATTCATTGTGCCCTTCCTGGGGCCATGTCTACCATTGAATATTAATTGCAAAAAGTCATCCTGCATCTCTTGTAACCAAAAGTGATTCAATAAAGCATGTTTAGCCTGGTCGTAGATTTCCCACTCATCCTCTAAACAGTTGTTTGGCCCAGTTCTTAGCCTCCCCGTCTAAGCTTGACAACAAAATTTCAATTTTGGTCTTTTCCCTTAAATTCTCCCCTTTCCAAACCCTGCCAATTTTTTCCATATACTGAGCTGCAGATATTTTGCCCTTTGCTCCCCTATATCTAGGAATAAATGACAAAGTGAAGTCGTTGAAATTTTTAGTCACTAGGTTCTTGTGATTACACACAATTTTGCCATCTGCCCCCATCTCATTATTTTGTTGTACTTGATCAGCTAAGCTGTTTAATTTTTGATCTAAATAGCCCACTGTTTTTTTGTTTTCATTTACACTTTCTTTTATTCCCTCCATTTCTTTATTTTTTACTTGAATTTCATCATTAATGTTTTCTTTAATAAATTGTCTGCTAGCCTCCTCTTGCCCCTCAATTTATAACCTCACTTTTTTTATTTGAGTTAAATAGCTGATTTGTTGTGTGCCTGTCATATGTTTGTATTTTATATACTAACTTGTTGATTTATTTATCTAACTTTTTCTCTCAACCCTCTGTTTTGTTTGGCACGACAGATATTTGATCACTCAACCCAAACTGTCCCTTTCTTAGATTTTTCTGCCTACCCTCCAAATTTTCTTGTATTTTTTCTGTCATTAATTTTACTGATTTGTTGGATGAAATTTTGACTAACCAATTCTAAGTTCTCAAACTTTTGGTTGAGATTCTTCAGTTGTTCTTTTCCTTTTTGGTTGATCTTAGTTTCTAAATCTTGTTTATTTTCATTAAGTTTTATTTCTAGATTTTTACCTACAGCTTCCAAGTTTTTTCCCCACATCTTCTAAATTCCTTTTATTTTCTTGTCTATTTTCCCAATTTTACTTTGTTTTTTCTGATTTAGTTCGCTCATTCTTAAATCCCAGTTCCTTCACCTTTTCTAATAAAACGTTGAAAAGATCTACCTGTTCTAATGTTTATGCCACCTTTTCTTCCACTAAGGTCATAGTTCCCTATTCACTTTGATTCATCATTTTCAGGATTACCTCTTCTTTCCCTGCTACCGTCTCAGATCTATCCCCAACTTTCTCATCACTTGCCTTTTGTTCCCCTTCAACATTTGCCCTATTTTTGAATTGACCATTCCTTTTAAATTCCTTACAAATAAATGGTATTGTGTCATCAGTGTCATATTCTACAGGTTCTCTTATCACTTCCTCTGCCATTTTTAATGTATGGTTTTCCCAATTTTTAGTAATAAGAATTTAAATAAGTTTTGTTTGTTGCAAGTTTACATGTAAGATATGTTTTAACTGTGTTTAGGCTTAGACAAGATTTGAGTACCATGAATAGAAGGGTTTATACTTACCCCAAAATGCATATTTAAAATAAAATAATTTTTAACTAACATGAATTTTGAATAATTGTTTACAATTTACAGTTTCTGTCGATCACTTATCTGTTAACCTCTTCCATGGTATACTCCCCTCTGGTGACTACTTCCTGGTTGCCCGCCTCTGATGATCTTCAGCGCCATCCCCACTAGTTTGTCCTCGGTGATGCACTGCTCCTTGACTGTCCTTGGTGATGCGTCTTCTCCACTGCTGTCCTTAGTAATGTGCCGCTTCTAATTCTCCTCAGCGCCACCCCCTCTGTTGAGTCGGGTTTCGATGTTCCTAGCTCTGCCCCTTCTAGTTGACGCCTTGCCCCTGGCTGTCTCATTGAGTCGTGCTCCTCTCTCTTGGGTCGCGGTTTTCATGCCCCTCAATTGCGACGCCATTTGCTATACTGTGTTTCTTGCCACAGGTGGTAGCCATATGAAATAGTCCGGCTTTGGCTCCACAAATATTAGCCCCTCCTCGTGGCAACATATATCTGGTGTTTTATTTAATAATTTTAGACTTGCCACATGCTTATAGGAATGATCATGATTACTTTGCTAAATGCCGCACTTTTGGGAAATATATTATTTAACACACCTACACCCATTTGAATTATATATATATATATATATATATATATTTATTTAATGTGTAATATATTTGAACGCAGGATTGCATTGAATTTTTTCAATAATAAATCTTCATGTTCCTTTTCAAATGTGCTATGCACTTAATACTTGCACATCTCAAAACACCTCTTACATGCCGAAGACTTGTATCAGAGTACGTAAAAGATTTAAGAACAAAGCTCTGGGAGGTTCTTGAACCGGAAACTGCCAATTAAAACATTCCCACGTGTCAACTATTACCTGACAGCGTCGAATACACTGGTGTTAGTTACAATAGCTGATGCCTTCTAACTTCAGGGTGTTAACTTAAAAAAAACAACTAATACCTTCTTAGCTAGAATCTGGTAACAATTATAAATGAATAACTTAGAATAAGACGTATTTTAAGCATGAGATAATAAGAACACGAAATTCAAATAAACATGTTTAATGTATAAAATTAAGAGGAGAAGATTGTCAATGCTTTCAAATATTCTTTAGGAGTCAAATCAAGGTAATTACAAGATAGATAAAAAAATTATTCTGTATAAGTATCTAATAATCCATTTTGTTTAATAATACTACTTTTTGTGAATATCTACCTATATTTATCTATTATGGCAGGTATTAACTTAATATTGAAAATAGCATTGCGAGTAATCAAGTAATCTAGTTTTTCCTTTATTACTTATACATTGAGGGTGTTTAGTCATCTTGAAAGAGAAATGAATTAAGTCGATTTTTGGTAATGACTAATGATAAATGCCTCAATATCTTTTTCTCTTATTAAGAATTATTTCGGATTCATATTTTATTTGTATATATTTGTGATGCTTTGAAATACCCTCATAATTTTGTAAATTGAGTTGTGTTCTTGGAGAAGATGACTATAATTATTTTTAACTGTATAATATTACTTTGTGAGTAGGTTACATGAGAACCTCGGACATTAAATTTCTAAAGTAAATTTCCAAATACTAAGGAAGATAGTAATTTTGAAATGATGCACATACACATAGTTAACATTTAATACATTCTCAAAATACTCTATCATAAAAAAATGTATACCATCATACATGGTTTTATCTTTTTTGGTATATATATCCAAAATTGATTTCCCGTTTTTTTCTTTATGTTATGGTAAATTGATTTCATGTCTTAAAGAGTACCCTTAGGTTATTTATTTATTTTTTTATCTAGGAATTTATTTATTTATGTTTGAGCTGCTATGGAATTAATGAGATGACCGGTTGGTAACTGTTTCCTTAACCGGGTGAGTTGCGTGTGCTGGGTAACAGTAGTCTGTTCTCAGACAATTGTAACTTATTTCACTCAAATGACTCACTCAAATTGTTTTATTTTATTTTTTTATTTGGGCCTTCTGTTTAATTGGATGGTTAAGGAGGTTTCAATAGGAACATGTAAAAGGTATAACATAAAGGACAAACACAGAAAAATGACATTGGATGTGTCTATATAATTTATCTTTCTATATGGAAAACCTCTTTTCGCTTTATGTAGTAATTGGATTATATTTGAAAGAAAGTATAGGAAAGGTGGATAGAATGAAATCTCGTTTGTAGGGTTGGGCTGTAAGGATTGATTTTCTTTAAGAGTTAACCATTACCTCATTGTCCAATGACAGCAGTGTAAAGTGTGAACTGTGTTCCCTTTTCATTGTAAAAACCATATTGTGTTTGTCCCTTTTATACGTTGTATCCACCTTTACTATACCTTCTCCCAAATATAATACAATTACCTCCTAAAACGAAAAGAGGTTTTCCTTATAGAAAGATATATATTCGCATCAAATGTCCTGTGTTTGTCCTTTATGTTATACCTTTTACATGTTCCTATCTATGTGTCCTATCATTCTTTACAACTTTCCATTTTCTCCCTTTTGTGTTTACTCTCACCCCCCCACCCCACCCCCACCCTTTTAGGAAGTTTCATTGCATGTTTCACACTCCTTCCTGATGAGTTCTGATAGAATGAAACCTAGGTCGGGGGATTGTGTGGTAACGATCGATTTTCTTTGAGGCAACCACTGTCCATTACCTCTTTGTTTATTGGCAGCAATGTGTAAAGTGTGAACTGTGTTCTTCTTTTCATTGTAAAGGCCATATTGTGTTCGTCCCCTATGTTTCTATCTACCATTCCTATACCTTCTTCCAAATATGATACAATTTATTTATATTTTTAATTTTAGCAACTTGTATAATAAATTTAAATAATTTTACAATAGTGTTTATTGTGAATATTTCACACAATTTATTTACACTTTTGTGTTATGAATTACCAGAAATTAATTGGATGAAACATAATGGTTATTCCTGTGGAAAAATCACAAAAAAGTCAATAAATATAACCAGCCTCAGTGGCGTAGTTGACTAACGCGCTTGTCGTGTTGAGCTCGACTGCTGAGGATGGGGAGATCGAGGTTCGAATCTCGGTCGGGTGAACTGGGGGTGGTTTTTCCTAAATTGTTTTCCACTCTCCCTCCACGCAAATGTGGGTTCACTTCCTCTAATTCAACCTTCCCAATTCCTAATTCATTAGAGTAATTATTACTTAAAGCGTGTAACCCGAATGGGTAGTAAGACGCGGTGCTAAATATTATCAACAAATATAACGTAAGGAAGACAGGGAGTAGGGGCTTGGCTGTTAGCTTATTTTGGCTTGCAAAGAGGGGAAGGGGGTCCAAAATAGCCAAAAAGTTGTGTAATACTTGAATGCCCCCCCAGTTAACTAATACTGTGATTTACACTGTTTCAGAATATATCTGGCATCAGAATCATGGATGTATTTCTGAAGAGAACTTATGAATATGATGATTTGGCTCAAGTCTTCGTTACACACCGACCTACATAACTATGCATTGCCAACAAGAAAGACTTAGGGAATTGTTAGTCTGTCATTTTGATAATTTTTTTAAAAATGACCATATTTCACAAACACAAAAACTCTAAACTAATCAACCACAGTGGATGCTGTGTTGAAAGTCATGTATTATAGCAAAGTGATTTTTTCTATTAAATGATAAAGACAATGCATTGGCATTTCATTAAAAATATTTACTACAAGAAATTCTCAAAGTATTTTTATTGAGGTACAAAATATAGATAATACTCAATAGTGTTAAGTATAACGCTCCAAGTTTAGGTTTGTGTGATAGTTCAATAACTTTGAAATTGAATAAAACATTAAACCTGCTTCATATTCACATTAAAATATTCTGGCTTCAAAAACCAAAGTTTTGCTGAAAATATTTATTTGGGAGTTAAAATACATATTCAATTGTCATTCTATGCTTTACACTAATGTTCATATAAACACTTATTGTGAGCAAAGCATTAAGCTCTTAAGATAGAGATGTATATACATTAACTATTAACCCTTTAACTGAGGGTTATTTTGCTCCACTATGAGTAATTTTTTTTTACAAAAATTTAGTTGTTTTTTATTTTATTAATGTATTACCTAATTATTAACTAACTTAATTAAGAAAATTCATACTATGATACTTTCCAGCTATGTATTAAGGCATTTTACATTATTTTAGAAATTATTCATAGTTTGGTACTTATCAAAGCAAAGTGCAGCACATAGAGGTACATCACAACGCTAACAGCAGTAAATGGTCTCCTTTATAATTTCATTTGAGGCACACTTTTTCTTGGAAAAAAACATTAAAGAACAATAGCTTATATAATGATCGATCCCATTAAAAACACTTGATCCCTCCAGCATTTATTTACTCCCACTTATGGTATCTATACTTCGACAACTAAACAACCCTTTTTCTTCTTTAATAGAAATAGTCTGATTAGCTTATAAATTTGTTTGATTTAAATGAGCCGTACCAATTCATCCGTAGTGAAATATTCAAACAATTTTGGATTTTTAATTAAATTGACGTTAACACCTGAATTAGCTTCAAAAGGAAATATGTCCCTAGTTGAATCAAACAGCTCCCATTCCCCACAGTTTTGGTTTTGTTCTTGTTCTGATATGATTTCTTTTGTCACACTATTACTATCAGAATAACTTATTAGATGATCATCATCACTTTCACTGTCCTCAAATTCATTTAGAATTCTTTATGTGTCTCTCGTTTATTTGAACTCTTAAATTGATATTATCTCAAACACCACTGGAAGAGGTCATGATGAAGAACATATTATGTATAAATCTTTCCAAGCCTTTCTTTTTATTGAAAGTTTACTCATTGTTTAGTAGTTAAACAAAAGGTTCTCGATAGATGGGGGTAGTTGTTAAACAAAGTCCTACACTTAAAAGAGGTTGACGCAACAAGCAAATGACGTTTGAAATAGTTTGGTGCTTAAAACTGGTTGACGCGACATGGGAAAAGTTATTTTGATGTTTAATTGTGGTTCACACAATTAAGATATTAATAATATCTGTCAAATTTGATCAAAGATTATATTCTGTTAGAATTCTACAAGTAACAAATGTTATTATTTATATACAAATTACCCGCCTTGGTGGTGTAGTTGGCTAACACGCTAGTCGTGTTGAGCTCAACCGCCAAGGACAGGGAGATCAAGGTTCGTATCTCGGTCGGGTGAACTGAGGGTGGTTTTTCCTAAATGATTTTCCACTCTCCCTCCACGCAAATGTGGGTTCACTTCCTCTAACTCAACCTACCCAATTCCCAATCGATTAGCGTAATTAGTACTTAAAGCGTATAACCGAAAATGTAGTAAGACGCGAAATAATAAATAATAATATATACAAACATTACACAATAAAATTTTATAGAAATATAACTGCCATACTGATATAGATATTTCAAAATAGGTAATGATCAAATCCAAATGTAATACAGCCTTACATATAATATGACCCTAAAATTTTGAAGAGGTTCCACATCAAAAATAAAACTACTCAAATATAACTTGAAGTGAAAACTTAACAAATTTAACAAAGTTTGATTAAGCCCTCTGAATATTTTTATTGATGTGCAGCTACTCCAAAACTTTTTGTTTTTTCTCCAACGTCATATATTAGCCCCGTAAACACCAAATGTATTAACCGCCTGCAGTTTTTTGTTTGTTGCATCTCAATTATTGCTCTTAATTTAAAATTTATTTTATAATTTCTTCTCGTTTCCTTGTTTAATCGAGACGCTTATGAAGACTATTTTTTTTCAACTTGATGACATGCAGATATGTCATGGGTGATTTCTTAATATCAGTAGCACAGCACATTCTGCCACCAATTAACACTGACTTAATTGCCAGTTTAATTATATTTAAAGGAAAGTACAGGAATTATGGTTAAAAACATAGTAAAGGTAACTAGCACAATATGACTTTTATACTTTACATTGCTGCCATTGGACAAAGAGGTAGTGGCTGCCTCTTGAATAGAATAGATTGTTACCGCCCAATTCCCTGACATTGGTTTCATTATATCAGAACTCATCAGGAGAGAGAGTGAATTTCACAACACAACCTCATAAAAAAAATTAAAGAATGTCAGGACACTTTGATAAAAAAGAATAACATAAAGGACAAACACATGAAATATACATTGGCAGCCATTACCACTTTGTACTGTGGCAGCAATGTAACATGGAAACCGAATTCCTTTCATTGTAAAAGTCATAGTGTAATGGTTCTCTTTTATGTGTTTCTATCTTTCTTATACCTTCTTTCAAATTTAACAAAATGTACCTCATAAAGTGAAAGTAGGCTTTCCTTTAAGAGGTGAATTATAAGTTCAGTGACATGATTGTAAATCTTCACTAGCTCTTGGTTTTGAACTTGTGCTTATTAATATACACGTGCAAAGATGTGTGCCACCGCCTGGTACAGCTCTAGCATGGTATAAAATAGACCTCTCTAGTAACTTGCCTTTTTTTTCAGTAAAAAATGTTAGGCTACGCGTAAAATATGAGTACAGTTTTCATAAGGAAATTTTTAGTAGAATAATATCACACTATACTCGGATCAATACAGTAATATGATTTACCAGCGTTGGAAAGAAGATTTTTTTATTCTCAGTAAACTATTAAATGAAATTTTTGCACAACACAAAACTATAATAAATATTCAAACATTAATTCTGATTTGAAATTATTCCTTAGATTTGATTATTCTTAGTTGTGCTGAAAAAAAGTCATCACACACGCCTAAATTTTCATCGTTTACTTTTGAGAAAAACGTATTATGATGCCATTTGTGGATTCTAGTCCTGGTATGTTATGAAATATTATGTATCTGTTATTTTTTATAGTTCACTCTATTTGTTGTACCAGGTTCAAATAGCCCCACCTCTGTAAGCCCCTGTATAAAATAATATTTAAATCATTATCTAGCACCCCCCCTCTATCTCTCTGCCATTCTTTCTTTCTCATCAGAGTCCTCTCTTAACTCTTTGCTTGCACACCCTTGTAAATCTGCTCTTGTTATCTTCTTGGTTTCTCTTATGACATTTTAGTACCCTTCAGTTCAAACAATATTTTCAACAATCTCTTTTTTTCCATTCTTTACGTATAGAGACACCGATATTTCACGAGTTGTGTTTTTACAAACTTTTACGAAAATTGACATAGAAACATAATTAAACATCATTATGGCAGTTTTGAGTGAAAATATTGACGCAAAATTAAACGAAATTAAATCTATTCGCAAAATTGACGATTTGACCATTTAAACGCAAATTATGGTCACTTATTCAATCTAAACGTGAATAAATTATAAAACATTGCCAACATTAGCAACCATTCTAAGACTTGAACAAAATAAAATAAAAATAGTACCAACTGAACCAATATAATTTTCTTTCAAAAGAAAGTTTATTTCCCTCAACCAAAAACTTGGTTTAAAAAGTGTTAAAACTGGATACTAAAACGGCCATATTGGGCACCCAAGGCAAGTATTTAAAGAATTAGAAGCCAAAAACAGCGCTATGTCCAAGGTAGAATGAGATTTTTCTACACTCATATCTTTGGCTTCCTAATGACGTCACTTCCATCAGGTTGTTAGATATTTACGTTGCGTTACTCGTTAGTAAGATCATTTTGTTTTTAACCTCTCTTATATTTATTTAATATTTAAACATGCCTAAAGTTTTAAGTATTTTTGAAAGAGAGCGTGAGTTTGGAAAAGAAGGATTTTACATATTTGATAAAGTTAAAAAAATAATGATGTGCAAATTGTGCAACACGCGTGTTGACTGGTTCAGAAAAGACACATGTTTGAAGCATATTAATAGTGCCTTGCATAAACGGGAAAAAAGTAATGTTTCTGAATCGTCAAAACAAGCAACCCTTGAAAATTCTCTAATAAAGTCTAAAAACTCAAAAGAAGACCGCAAAGAATTCATTATGGATACCACGAAAACATTTATGGAAGCCAATATTCACATTGAAAAACTAGATCATCCTTCTATGCTATGTTGGCTGGATAAATATGTGAAAGGTAACCATTTTGAAGATTAAAAAAAAATTCCTTTATTATTTAAAAATCAAAAGTAAATAAGGGCCAATTATTTTCCATTGTTTTCTGATTTTATTTTCCTAACGACAAAATAGTGTTTTTTAACACTTTTGATTATTCACTAATTTATCAAAAAAATAGATGAGATAGAAATGTTTGATTTGGGCTATTTTCAAGATGTTTATCAAGTACAATTAGTGAAATAGCCTAGTAGATTAGTGTATACACACTTTGTCAACCAACATAGCCTAATATTAGTTTGTTCTATCAAAAATTAGTATGCTTACAATTCGGTTTTAGGTGGAGACCTCCCTAAGGCAGAAACTATAAGAAGTGTTTGGATCCCAGAAGTTAACCAAAGACAAGAGGATAATATCAAAGACAATGTAAAAAATCAGCAAATTGCAATTCTTTGGGATGAGACAACTGATAGAAAAGGACAGTGGGTTTCTGTTATTTTGTTGAAAACATTATGTGCTGATTCGAAGCAAAGATTGTTTGTTGGCGCATTTAAAGTTTTGCAGAATGCTTCAGCAACAGAATGTTTACGGGCCCTTGTGGACACCATCACCAAGTATGAAATTCCTCATGAAAATGTAGTTTGTGTTGTGACTGATGGTGTGCGTTACATGACGAAATGTGTGACTTCTTTGAAAGTTCTCTTGAGCGATGATTTTCTGCATATACGGTGCTGGGACCACAAACTTAATTTGGTTCAAAATTATTGGTCAGCAGAGTTGCCAGAGCTGAATAAGTGTGTTATTAAAGCAAAGGCTGTATTTCTGAACACTCGAAAGAGAAAACATAATTATCTAGCATCTCTGAATGAAAAATACAGTAAAGTTGAAAAGTCTGCTAAACTATTTCCAAACCCAGTTTTAACGCGATGGAACTCTTGGTTTTGTTCAGTGGAGTACTTCGTGAATATTTGGTGGATCTAGTGGAATATTTTTCCACATTGGAGGAGGTGACAGCAGCACTTAGGTACTTCCAGGATATGTAAAATGATAAAGTAACCCTAATGTTGATTGAATGCCAAGCAACACTTTTAATTTAACACTGTTCTGAATTGGTGTAATTAATTATTATACTCGAAGGTTCTACCTATGCCTTCAGTCATAAGCTGTATGGTAAAGTGACAGAGCTACAAAGTAATTTTAAACTGATTTCTGACATGAATTACAGAGAAAAAAACACAGAAAAAATTGAAAATTCTTCCAACTCTAAAACAAGCAAATGTCAAAAGTCAATTTCAATCTTTAAGACGGCAGTGCCTTATAAAGCTGAGTTCACTCCATCAATTAGACCCATCCAAAAACATTTTTTGAAAACATTGGTACTCTTTTTGACATTCGCTCGATTGGGACAAAACAAGTTAATTCTGATCTCTTCCAATCAGCTCGGAAAATACCATTTTTAAAATCTTGCTCTGAAATTAATTTTCAAAGAGGATACTGTACGCTGTAGACACAAGTGAGAGCTTTGCAAAGCCATAGTAAAAAAGTTGACATTTTGGACATATTGTGTGGACTGAAAGAAGACCATGAAGAGTTTGCCATCAACAGTATAAAAGCAATATGGATTCCAGTGTCTAATGTTGACAGTGAACGTGCATTTTCAGCATATTCCAACATTATGTCAGATAAGTGCACTAACTTGAAAATTGAAAATTTGGAAACAATGTTGTCTTTGTACTTTGGTGATTGACGTGAAGTATGTTGATAAAAGGTATGGACATTTTTGTCTTATAAAATAATTCAGTGCAAATACAGTGCAATATTTGAGTTAATTTATTACCATTACCTTAAAAAACCTCTTAAGACTTTTTATACCGAAAATCAGGGTCTTACCCTTTTATTTACCGAATTTTTATACCGAAATCCAACTTTTTATTTAACAAAATCCAGTGGTTTTATTTACCACAAATCAGGGTCTCTAGACATGTATAATATTAAATATAAAAAACCAGAGATAAGGGCTAAAGTGATCATAAAAAAAAAACTTTTGTATTTGTGTAAATATTAAGTAATTAGATGTTATCTCTCTCAAAATCATTAATCGCTCTTACATTTCCACGGTGATGTTCAAAATATAAAAAACATTTGGAATTACCAAACACATTGAAAGGACAACTTTAAAGGTTACGAACCTGGAAATGTAAAAGCACTGAGAATAGGTAACACTGAATGTACACACATGGATGGGTAAAGTGGAAGAGATTGTGGACCTCAAGGTAGAGGAGGAAACTGGATATACTTGGAATGTCAGAGAAAAGATGAAGAGGGGACAAGAAGGCTGATTTGAGAACAATATTTAGGATGTATTGGATTGGGAATGAAGGAAAAAGAAATGAATTGGGAGTGGTGTTGAGACAAGGGATAAGGGGATCAGTTAAAGGATATTGAAGGTAAAAATAGTGAATAATGAGATCATAAAAATAGTGCAGGTGTACCCACTACAGATGGGTTGTACCTTTAAGGGAAAGGACAAGTTTGAAGAACTGCAAAAACATATTACCTGGTAGTGCTAGCTTCGCTTTCTACCTCTCTTTCTTCTGTTTCTTCTCTATAGGGGAGAAGTCCCAAACAAATGATGTAACACATAAAAGTGGTCAAGTCCCTTATGAGGGCTAACTTATCAAACTCGAACAATTACAGAGTTTTTAAAAAAAAGGTGAAAATGAAAAAGACTATGTTAATTATGCCAAAAAGGCAGCTTGAAGAGCCCGAGGATGAAAATAATAATGACATTGCGGCAGAGAAGAATATCTTAAATGTAGAATCAAGGAAATATCACGTCGTCAGTTCAAGGTTGAGAGCGAGTGTTTGATTTATGCGAAAATAAAAGGACGGGAGGCCTTCGTATCCCGCTCTGCCATGTGTAAGAACCGACTCTACTACTGCTATCTCCACATGTACAACTAAGCTAAACTAGGGTGGGGTACTTCATATGCATCAGGTCAAGGCCTATGCACTTTAAAATGCAGTAAAGTAAGAAAATAAGTATGATTCTATTAGAGTAGGGTAGGGCTGTCCTGACAGTCAAAGGTAAAGCCACCATGACCACCCCACAGAGTGGAAGTAAGAGCAGTTAAAAAAAACTTTGGACTAAGTCAAGGGTAAAAACCTGCGATAGGAGCATAATTTATGCCGTGAAGCTGTTGCTCTACTATGAATCTCTAAATTGACAGAAGCGCCAATCTTGTTAATCATAGAAAGGGCTGATTTATTGTTAAGTACCGAGTCACTGTTGTGACTCTTAACCTTGTGAATGAAATTGTATACCTTATGAAATGAAACAAGTGAAATGAAGTTGTAAGAGAATTATACGAGTATTAGTATAGGGGAAGGTGTTGTAGCTTGGACATATGTGTACCTTGGACCTATAGTGATTGCAGCACCATCTGTGGGGTTAGGAGCTAACTAATACATGTAGTTTATAACTTTGGCACCAGAGGCCTCTAGCAAGGTGTTTTAATTCATGAGTATTGTGTTGTATTGCTGGGAGAAATTGAAGTTACTTTTCTTATGTTCAAAGTAAGTATTTTCATGCATCTCCTTTTCTTTTTGTCACTGTAGCTATTTTTTTACATGTTAGAATAGTAGCTAAGTCTTGTAAACCATTGTTTTGTCTTCGTGAACATGGGTTTAAAGCTGCGTTCACTATAACCTCAAAATGGTTAGCAGCCATTTTTTGAAACATGGCTAAGTGTTGTACCTTGGTCCTAGTGAAAGTGATGTACCTCGGATAAGTTCAAGGTACAACACTTAATAGTATTGTAAAGGTTGGCTCGTGCAACAGCTTTTAACAAAGTAAATGTCTTTGTTTTGTACCAATTACAAAAAGGTTCAACATTCAACATATGGAATTGCAATAAAACGGGAGTATCAACTGTTGTTATCCCTTCAATGCGGCTTCGGGGTAACTGGTTTGGTCTAGTCGAAGTCCAGCCTCCGGGTGACGTTTGTTTCTAGGCGTCGATCTCGCGGGTCCAGTGGGTGGAGGTAAGGAAGGGAGATGGGGGAGAAAACATATGTGGGTTCTGGGGTGGCTAGGGTATGTAAATTGTAACCCTCATGACTAAAAGGGGAAATTGGAGTAGGTGGGGGTCAGATGGTCGGTGAGAGGGGAAGACGAGGGGAGGAATTAGTTAACTTGGGGGCAGGGACTCTTGGAGATGCTGCAGCGGAGTGTTGTCGTTCGGGGGTCTGGTGGTTGCAGTCGGGATCGTAGAAGACGGGTCCACGGGTTGAGTATTGTTTGGTTGCCGCTGTCTTCTTTAGGGTCTTCTTTCGGTGGGCCTTGCCGGCGTGGCGGGTGTATCCCATCCCGTGAGGTCACCGTCGGAAAGGACGATCAGGTTGTAGAGTGAGAGGACAGAGTCCCGGCAACACAGAGTCGCGGTGGGAGGTGTGGATAAAGTCCCGAAAACGCGAGTCACGGTGGGAGGCAAAGGAACTGTCCCGGAAAAATGAGTCGTGGTGGGAGTTAAAGGAACTGTCCCGGCAACGCGAGTCGTGGTGGGAGGCAGAGGAACAGTCCCAGCAAAGTGAGTCGCAATGCGAGGTAAGGGATAGTTACGGAAGGATAGGGAATGACAATGAAAATGCTTATTCCAAAATGATGACAATTTATTAATGCTCTTTCGTAACGGTGGTTCCCCAGGGTGGGTCACCACTAAAAACAGCCGCCGTTCGGCTGTTGCCCGACTCAGAATATCCACCTTGACAGTTATGCCAAGCTAGGTCATCTGCGAAAGGCCTGATTTTCTGTTTGAGTACCGAGTCATAGTCATGACTCTTAACCTTGCGAATGAACTTGTTTACCAGATGAAATGAAACCGATGACATGAGAGTGTAGAATACTACACTTGTATGATTGTGTCTCCCGACTCAGGATGTCCACCTTGACAGAAACGCCAAGCTAGGTCAGTCTGCGAAAGGGATGATCTTGTTCGAGTATAGAGTCACTGTCGTGAATCCTGACCTCGGGAATGAATTTAATACCTTGTACAAAATAGTTGTATAATTAATTACACTGTGAGGTTAAATTGGTGATACTGAATGATTGCGCTGGGTCTCGGGATTTGGGGAGGATTTTCTTGACTGGGATGTGGGAAGGTGTGTGTAAGGTATGATCATGAGATGTTGATATCCCATGAGTCGATTTCCGGAAATACGATCGAAAGGTTAAACTTGACTGTAGGGACTAGGTTTGACGCGGATGGTTACATTTCCATTCCCCATCAGGGGCTGACCACGGCGCCAGGATTATCCTCTGGCTCGTAGAGAACCTAGTCTGTTGTCCCTGTGGAGTCCGGCGGTGGCAAAGGTAATAAGAGTTGCTTGTTGGGGTAGGATTTTCTTTTCTTGGGATTAGGAGTGGGGTGGATACATTACCATTCACCATCTGGGACCGCCAGTATTATCCTCTGGCTAGTAGACAACCTAGACGGTTATCCCAGTGGCGTCCGGCCGTGACTAGGGTAGTGATGGTGTGAAATGAGCGATTGGTGAAAGGTGATCCATAGTAGTTAAGTGGAGTGTTGTCGGCGGTCTACTGTCATTCCGGCGTAGTTGATTGTCACATGGGGGTTATTTATTAATTCTACAAACTATGCTTAACCTAATAATAGTATACAATTTTTTATTATTTTTTTGTGTGTTTTTTTATAATTTTCTCTTGGTTTTTGTATTTTTTAATTTTTTTAGGTTAAATTAGACACTTAATTTGTTAGTGTTAAAGCACAACTACGCCATCCTGGGTCGTTTGTAGTACCTTTCTTCTACAGGGTCGTAGCGTCCTAAGTCCCTAACTATCTCATTTGTGTGTGTGTCTGTCTGCTCGTATAGTCTCTTGTTTCGGTCTTTGTAAATCTCCTGAAGCTGCCTACAATTTGTCGTCGCGTGTAAGTCTGCGGTTCTAGTGTGCCAAGGTGACCCTGTGATTGTTCTCAGTATTTTGTTTTATGTTGTTTGAAGTCTTTTTGTGTGAGTCTTAGGGCCAGTTTTATAGTCAAATTTAGTACGCCTCAAGTGCGGCGCTACACTAAGTACATGATGACACCTACCTAAACCAGAATGGAATGGGCCAGTTTCCTATGTGAGAACGGCCCATTCCATTCTGGTTTAGGTAGGTGTCGTCTTGTATTTAGTGTAGCGCCACACTTGAGGCGTACTAAGCTTGACTATGAAACTGGCCCTTAGCTCCATAACTCCATGCTTGACAATTATATAATATTATTGGTTGGATCACTGCTTTATAGAGAATTGTTTTTGTGTGTATGGTTAACTCCCTGCCCTTTAGTAGTGGATATAATTGGACAAACCTGCCTGTTGCTTTCTGATTATTGTCCTCTATGTGTTTACTCCGAATTAATATAGAATCTTTTGTGACTCCTAGGTATTTTGTTTCTGTTTTTACGGGACTTTACTTATCGAATAGTGTGAGAGGGGCTGGTAGATGTTTGTTTCTTCTACTTATGATTATGGCAGTGGATTTGGCAGCGTTGACCTTGATCCGCCAGCTTGTGAGCCAGTCTTGTAAGTTAACCAGGTATCTCTGCATCGCAAGACTGGCATAGTTGATATTTTTGTTGATGGTGTAAATCATAGTGCCGTCTGCAAAAAGTCTGACCTTGGTTTGCGCGTGTATTGGAATGTCGGAGATGTATATGTTGTACAGGTGTGGTGAGAGTGAAGATCCCTGGGGCACCCCTGCTTTTATGGCATGTATGTTGGATTTGGCGCCCTCCATCACCACGTGGAACCTTCTCCGCGTTAGGAAACTGGCGACGGTATGGATGATCCATTGGGGGTAACCTAGTTTTATTAATTTTTGTAAGAGGCCTATATGCCAAACTTTGTCGAAAGCTTTTTCGACATCTAAGAATATCGATACTATTGACTTTTTCTGAGAGAATGCTTCTGTTGCATCTTCGATTAAATTTAGAACTGGGTATATAGTGGAATGCTTTTCCCTAAATCCGAATTGAAGTTTGGGGATGATATTTCTGGTTTCATAAGTGGTTTAGTCTTTTTAAAATCAATTTTTCGAATACTTTTCTGAGGGAGTTGAGGAGACTTATTGGCCGTCTGTTTTGAGGAAACGTTAGGTCCTTTCCAGGTTTGAGGAGTGTTATCACCCTCGCCAGTTTCCACACGTCGGGGAAGTGACATAGTGAAAGTAGGGCGTTGAAAATGTGTAGTAGCGTTAGTGTGGCTATGGGAGGAAATTGTTGAATTGTTTCGTTTAGCAGTCGGTCGTGGCTTGGCGCTTTCCTTTTTGGGAGGTGTTTTATTGTGTTGTTTAGTTCCTCTAATTTTATTGGGTCTGCCTGTGACATAATAGGTCTGCTTAGATATTCCCTTACAGATCTCTTAGCGTCCCTAATAAAATCGGGGTCTTTGGGGTTGTCATTGGGTGTGAATTGTTTCTCTAACGTCACGGCTATGGCTTCCGCTTTCTCCGAGCTTGTGTAGGCCATGCCGTTCTCGCCGTGTATAGCTGGGACTGTTCTATTTTTATTTGATCTTAATTGTTTTGTAATTGTCCAGGTTTTGTTGGAATCTAGTGCTGCGTCTGTGACGTAGATGTTCCAGTCGTTTCTTTTAATTTCTTTTACCTTAAGCCTTATTCATGCCCTTAGTCTATTTTATGCTGACCTATGGTGTGGAGTCCTGTACCTCTGCCAATATCTCCTTGCCTCTCTTTTCTGAGCAATCAGAAAGTCAAGGTCCGGATGCTGGCGTCTTTGGTCGTGTTTTATTGTCTCAAAGGTAGTGTTAGTTTTGTAGGCCTCCTGTACTGTGTTGGTTAATATTTCCAGTGTTGCGCCTGCTTCCTCTGTTGTTGCAATTTCAATGAACTCTGATAGTGTGTTGTTGAGAGATATTTTGAAACCCTCCCATTCGCTTGTGGATATAAGTTGTTTTAGCCCTTTTATTTCTATGTCTGTGTTTATAGTGATCTCGCACAATACAGGGTTGTGGTTGGAGTCCAGCTCCTTTAGGACTCTCAGCTCCTCCGACGTCACTCCCATATTGGTCAAGACCACGTCTATTATATCGGGTCTATGTAGTAGGTTTGAGGGGTAATAGGTGGGTTCGCCAGGCCCTACTACTATGTAATCGTTTCTGTCCACGTGTTCGTTGAGTATTCTACCGTCCCTGTTAGTTAACCTTCTGTTCCAGTTTGTGTGTTTACTGTTTAGGTCCCCTCCTAAAGAATATTTTTACGGAGTCTATAATAGCGTTTAAGTCGTGTTACAGTAACGTCTTCGTCGGTGGTTTATATATGGCCACGAATAGGATACTCCCGCTCTTGGTATTTACTTGCACTGCTGCTGCTTCTAGGTTTTGAAGGTTATTGTAATTGTGACTGTAGATGGGGTATATTATTTTTTATGAACACCACAGTTCCCCCTTCCCTGCCATTGGGTCGGTCACTCCTGTATATATCTTACCCGTATAAATGTATATTTTTATTTGGGTTTAAGTGGGTTTCGTTTATTAAAGCAATGTCTATTCCGTAGGTTTTGAAGAGTACCTCTAATTCTTTTGCTTGCGTGAACATCCAGTTCGCGTTCCATATAAAAACATGTAGTATGTCTTTAGTCAGCGTCCTTGGTCCGTTAGTCATCCTAGGTCATAAAATATGCAGTTACTCCTTCTATGAGAATGAACATTTTTTTCTGTGGCAATGTTACATTGACCTAGTCTGGCAAGGTTTGAAGTGGGCTATTATTTTGAAAATATGTAATTCCTTTTAGAGGCCTATTATTTCCTTAATGTCTGATAGTGTTGAAGTCGTCTCTTTTCTGGGTGGTTGTGTGTGGGCCCTAAGACCTTGTACCGCTGCCGTGTAGCTTCGGTGGGTGATGTTAGCTGTGGTGTTTTTCTGCGTGTGGGGTGGGGGGACACGTGCCTCCTCTGTGGTTGGTTGTTTGGCCTGTTCTTTAGCTGGGGAAAGCTGTTTGCCGAGGCCTGGTGTGCTGGTGTTTGTTTTGTAGTGTGTCTGTTCTCTTGCGCGGACCTTCTCTTTTCGAGTAAGTCCACGTAGACGGGGCACTTGCTGTAATTAGCCGTGTTGCTGGCTACCTCAACAGTTTATGCACCGGGCTGGGGTAGTGTTTTCTTTTTTCGGGCTGTCCTTTGTTTCGTGTAGGTTGGTGCATTTAACGCATCTGGGGATGTTTTGACAGTTATTCTTTGTGTGTCCGAACCGTTGACATCTATGGCACTGTGCTATGGTGTTGGTGGGCGGAATATACTAGACAATTTTAACCCTTGTGTAATTTAGATAGTCTATTTTGTATATGTTGGATGTCTCTGTGTTTTTGGCTAGAGTGACTTGGAAGGTTGGTAGTAGTGTTACGGTTTGCGTGGTGTTGTCAGCTTGTGTCTTTCTAGAAAACTGTCTGACGTCAGTGACGGGGAATCCTAGCCCCATTAGTTCCTGCTGGATGTCTTCGGTTGCCATGTTGGGAGGGAGCCCCTTGATGACTACCTTCAGTGGCTTGTCCCTAGGTAGAGTGTATGTGTGGAACTCCTGTTTCATGTCTTTAAGTAAGTGTTGTACCAGTTCAAATTCTTGTTTGTTTGTCGCGTGTATTTTCAGTCCGTTTGCTACATATGTGGTTTTAATTTCACTTCCTACCTCTTTAGCAAGTTTTGTGATTTTATTATAACTATGTGTTCCTAGCGTCACTATTGGGGGGTAGCGTATCTTGGGTGTGGTGGCTGTTGTTGTCTGTGGCTGTTTGTCAGTGCTCTGGTCGTCTGGTGTGATAGTAATGTTGTCGGCCCTTTTCAGGGCGTCGAACTTGTTTGTAACAGTCAGTACTGTTTTCTTAGTTTGCGTGTGTTTTCTTGGTTTGAATTTGCGTTTGCGTCCCAGTTCGTCCGCCATTGTAAAGGTCCCTTGTCCGTCAGTGTCAGCCTCCATGTCTGAGTTGTCGGTCGAAGTGTATGACATGTCAGAGTCGATTGGTTTGGTTTGTGCGCGGTTGGGGGGTGGGGAGGGCATTTCGCTCAGCCCTGAAAAGGGCAGGCTAGTGGCCAGTGTGGAAGGGCTAAGATACCCTCCTCTGTGCAGTGGTGGTGGACTTTGCATGTTGTTGTGGTTTCCCGGAGACAGACTCCGACTGCGAGGTATTGCTTCGCAGCCGGTCCCGCTTTACGCCCTACTGTGGTTTGTTGACACCGTTAGGTTACCACCACAGCAATTAGCACCGGCAGTCTGTCCCGAGTTTGGTCTAGTGTAAAGTGCGGGTTCCCCGGAGGGTGTAAGACAGACGCTAAATGAACTCCACCTCGCGTTGAAAAACGCGCGGAGAGCTGACCAACGAACTGTCTATCCAACGATCTGCTCTTGTTTGCCTTGAAAAAGGCAGCTCAACTCTCTACCGGGTGGTTCGATATCTCAGAGAACGTCGATGCGATATAAACTCGATAGATTCGATTCGATAGGTAATTTATTCTCCAATGAGGCCTTGTTATATACAAAAATAGCGTCCACAGCCCTAGTCAATGAAACACCGTTCGGCTGTTGCCCGACACAGAGCATCCAACTTGACAGTTTCGCCAAGCTAGGTTGTCTGTGAAAGGGCTGATTATGCTTTGTGAGTTACAGGCAGCAGTCGCTAGCCCTTATCCTCATGATATGAGGGTGAAACAATGAATGGGTGAAACCGTTGAATAATGCTGCAATAAAATACAAAGTTATAAAATTAGTACCCTTTGAGTGAAAATAGTGGTGATTGTGAATGATCTCGCTGTGGTAAAGAGGTTTTGGAAGGATTTTCTTTTCTTAGGATGAGGAAGGTTGGTTTTTAGGAATGATCGATTGTGAGTGATGGCGTAACGTGATTTCGGTAATGGTTTGGTAAGCTTAACTGTTTTAGGAGTTGGTTTGAAGCGGATGGTTACATTTCCATTCCCCATCTGGGGCCGACAGTGGCGCCAGCGTTATTCTCTGGCTAGAAGGTTGACCTAGTCGGTTATCCCAGTGGAGTCCGGCGGTGGCAAGGGTAATAAAGAGTTGCTTGTTGGGGTAGGATTTTCTTTTCTTGGGATTTGGAGTGAGTTGGATACATTTCCATTCGCCATCTGGGGCCGCCCCCGGCGCCAGCGTAGTCACCGCCGTTCGGCTGTTGCCCGACACAGAGCTACCAACTTGACAGTTTCGCCAAGCTAGGGTGTCTGTGAAAGGGCTGATTTGTTGTTTGAGTACCGAGTCATTGTCATGACTCTTAACCTCGCGAATGAACTTATAAACCTGATGAAATGGAACCAATGAAATGAGCCTGCAGAATACTACAGGTGTGTGATTTTGTAGCCCAGCGTAGGACATTTCTACCTTGACTGTAATGCCAAGCTTCCAGCGTAGTCAATGAAACGCCGTTCGGCTGTTGCCCGACTCAGAACTACCAGCTTGACAGTTACGCCAAGCTAGGATGTCTGCGAAAGGGCCATAGATAAAGGTAGTATTGTTCTTATAACCGTGTTGTACTGCCTATACTTCGGTATCGGCCTATGTAATCAAATAAATAAACAATGTTTTATCTTGTGACTCCTTGGATATTATTAATGGCACGCTTCTTGTAACCTTAAGGTTGTCACAATCATCTACCCAACGTAACCAAAATTCAACGAAATATTTAAGTAAGGATAAAGAAAAGTTGTACATAAATATTATTTAATTTGTCCCTTTTCACGGAACCACAAATATGCCGCCAATTAACATAACATATAGGACAAAGAACATACTTAAAAAAACATAGACAAACATTATAAGAGCATAGACATATAACAAGCTCTATTTTGAAACAATAACTAACAAGTCCATCTATTGAAACAATATGACATTCTCCCACCTTGAGTTTCTAACTCAAAACAACAACAACATATTAAGGAATTTTCACAGACAATATCACTTTGACGAAGCTCAGACTATTTGAGTCATTCTTCTTTTAACACCTAAACACAAAACGTAATAATTTCATTATGTTAAATATCTTGCTGGAGTAGTAATCTTTCTACCCTTTCTTGTCGTTTTGTCCAGAAAAGTATCTTTTGAGGGTTTTTGATCTCCCTCTTCTAAAGACGTATCTGTCGGTACATTCGACAAGCTAGACTACGTACCTTTAGGCCTTGAGTTTGATTCTGTTGGATCGATACTAAACAGTCGTCAAATATGCCTCATGATAGTGCCAGTACCCGTTCTACACTGAATCAGTCGATGAACTCCATCACGTCCAGCATAACACTCTTCTACCACAGCTAAAAGCCAGTCCAGCCGTTTGAGGTTGACACTCCCGATGAGAACCATTTCACCCATCTTTTAAGGATATTCCTTCTTGCTCTTTGAGTTTTCAGCTAGCTGAACCAGATATTCACTGCGGAACCTCTTCCTCAAAACTTCACGCAGTTTTTGCAAGTACCTTGACCTCTTCTTCAGATCAGTTGTACCCCATTTGGTCACAATCAGGAAATTCTACTTCCTTGAGGTCCTGAAGAATTAAGGCCGGTGTCGATGGAGTCAGGCTGCTAGGATCATCTGATACATAAGTCAAAGGTCGTGAATTAATTATAGTATCACAGTCACATAGCATAATTGTCAGTTACTCAAAAGTCAACAGGGCTCTTCCAAGTATTCTCAAAAGCAAGGATTTCATTATACCAATAGGTGCTCCCAATAACCACCCCACCGTGTAGCAGCAGAAGGATTGAATTTCCAAACAGTTCATTGTGCTGAGCTGAAAGTATTAATTTTCTCCCAGTCCAATTGTAAAAAACATTAGCTCTACATACAAAGTTAGTCCCGTTATAACTGTATATGAAAGACGGTCTTTCACGTCGAGCTACGAATCTACTTAGGGCCTGTATGAATATATCCGAAGACAATGCGGATACTAGTTCCAGGTGGGCATCACGATACACTTGTACTGATCGCCTCTTTTGAAAGGTAACCAGTAACACTTATTGAGCTTAGTGAAAAGTGGATCTCTAAATCATAACCCACTTACAAAAAGGACTTTAGTGTTTATTAAGAGATTAAAAAAAAACATTATATAAGATTAATTTAAGACAAAGGAGAACAGATTTACATTTACTACATTACCGATTTGTTAAAAGGATTCATAATAGATGTCTCTAAGTAGAGGACCATAGAAACAAAATAAAAATTAATAAAGACAAAGAAAATAGTCTTCAACCACTATACCTTATCCCCTGGTTGGTTACATTTTAAATCGCGTGGTCTATAGGATGCCGATTGATACAAAACCATAACATAAAAAAACCAGGTCTCATGGTTGACAAATTTTGCGTTACATTACAATACAAAAAAACTACATAATAATAAAAACCTAAACGGTCATATTAGACAAAATGACTACACGGAAACTTTACCTCATAATACCAAAACAAGAAATAAACAAAAAGGAAAAAGACTACATGTTAATTTTGAAACGATTCTTAAATCAAGTTAAAAAGAAGGTAGAAAATAAAATATTATGTCTCACGTTAATTGAATCCAAAGAGAGAATGAACGAGTTCACGGCGTAGTCCCTCTGAACAGTAAATCTAGATTTTTGGTGAGGCCAATCAGTGACAAGTTCGCAAGATAAAAAAGGACCAAAAGCATTATACTTGAAGACTTGACATTTTTAAAATACAAGATATAAAATAATATTAAGGTAAAATTACATATATAAAAAAGGCACAAAGAGATTTAAATACTTAGCACATATTGAATTAATCGTTTATAAAAGATTATTAAAACTTTAGTTCCACTAATTCCCATCCAGATCGCCACTTATTCCGGAACTACTTCTTAATTTATAGTTTGTCCGACAGAATTCGTTACTCGCCACTATCAGGAGCTTCAAGGTCGATAGAAATTAGGTCCATTTATAATCAACAGTACACACTGCACACGTAAAAAGGTATGTCCAGGCTTTTCTTCCATCTCTTAGGTAAAGTGGACCCACCAGATCCACTCCTGTGACTTCAAATACTACGGTGTCACGCACACATTCTGTCTTCAGGTGATGGTGGCACAGACAAATATAAATGTTTGCCTGCAAATCGTTTGCACACAGTTCATTTCATAACAACAGATCGAACGGAACTCCTACCCTTTAAAATCCAGAACCTTTCTCTAAGTAAGCTTAAAATACCCTGCACTCCCACATGATTTGCCTTGACATGTGTCTCATGAATCAATCTGGTGACCACTGGATGATCAGAAGGCAATAAGGCTGGATATCTTAAATCTGACACATCCACCCGTTCCGATAGTCGTGTTTTCAGACGTAGAACATCTTGGCGTCCACAAATAAATTCAGTGACTTGACAGGTTCATATTTTGAGTCTTGAAATGATTATTTCTGAATAAATCTAATGACAAGGATTTCGGCCTCATCCCCTTCAATGGCACTAAGATCTCTCCTTGTCTTCGATTGCATTCTGCAATTAATAATGAATCTGAGCACCCATCTCACAAGACGGAAAATGTTGTGGTACTGAGAAAATAATTGGTAATACCACTCACCCTCGGTGTTCACATTTGGTAGAGTCGTAACCGCGCCTTTTCTTTTATTATGGTAGACAAAATCTTCCTCAACAGAAACAACTTCCGTAGGCCATCGATCTGGAGGAAACTTTAGCCATTCAGGCCCCTCCTACCATCTCACCTGCATCAATTTCTTAGCAGAGCATCCTTGACTTGCTAGATCTTCTGGGTTAAGTGGACCTGGAACGTGGCACCAGTCTTCTTTTGCTGTCTCTTGAACCATATTACGTAAAAAAGTAACCCACTGCTCCTCTCTTTGTATCCACGCTAAAACTGTACTTGAATTACTCCATAAACAGAAGTCCGACACAATGAAATCTAAATGTTCCACTATGGAGGAAAACAGTCTAGCCCCAATAATAGCGGCTAAGAGTTCCAAGTGTGGTATGGTGGTCTTTTTGATAGGCGCTACCCTAGCCTTAGCCTGAACAAGTTGAACTTCAATGCAAAGTTCAGTCTTCGATCTCAAATACACAACAGCACCATATGCATCTTCACTGGCATCGCAGAGCGTGTGAAAACTATGCTTCACGTTCTTCTGGATGGTATATCTGAGAATTTCAAAAAATTTTCGTACATTGAAGTCCCTTAGTCCATTTTACAAACCTCTCCTCTTCTTTTGTAGGAACTTCTTCGTCCCAGCATAACTTAGAGGCCCACATCTCTCAAATCAACAGTTTCGGGATCAATGTTACAGGAGCTGTGAAACCATTTGGGTCATACAATTTATGAGCAACATAAAAAATAATTTCTCTTAGTCACATTCTGAAAACCAATTTGAAGAATAAAGGCTAAATTGATGGTCGACATATCAGTTCTACGCCTCCAATGCAAACCTAAAACAGGTGACACTTCACTATTGTCAACTTCAGAGCTAGAATATTCCCATCCTCTCATCTCAAATTTATCTTCAAGCAACAAAGCAGTTAATTCTGTCATAAACTGATGTAGCTCGCTCATCTCATCTATACTTGAGACACAATTGTCAACATAAAAACCCTTGTTTTTTTAAATTGTTTTCTAGGAATACATGCTAATCCCAAAACAGTTCTTTTCAGAATCTCTCAATACTGAGTCTAGATGGTGTTCAATGACAGCTCCTAACAGAAAATAACTGGGTGAAACGTCGAAAACCACACGTGCATTTCTTAGGAATTAGTTTTCCCCATTCGGTGTTTCCCACAATAACCGTACGAAATCTCGATCTCGTTCACAAAGTCCGATCTGCAAGAAAGCTTTATTCGTATCAGCAATAACACCAATAGCTCCCAATTTGAAGCGACGCAGGAGAGACGGAATACATTCACTAAAGCTCGGCCCTTCCTCTAAGCAATCATTCAGTGAAGGACAAGAATTGATCTTTGCTGAGGCATCAAACACGGGACGAATCTTCGTGGTACCCAGTTCCTTGATCACTAATCGGTGGGGAAGATAATAATGTCCCTTATTACTCTTAGCATTAACAACTTCTTCTATGATTCCCCCTCTCTTCCACTCTTCAAACACTTCTGTGCGGGCTCTTTCTACTTCAAGAAATTTCAATTTCTGGAACGTTGTTTCCAGACGCTTCCGAGTTATTGTGAAATTTTAAGGGAGACGGAAGTGTCCATCCACCCATGGAAGTTCAACTATGTAACGACCATCCACAACCCGTTTGACAGTTTGTTTAAAATGTTCTAATGTTGCCAAATCTCTTTAAGCCTTTGTCCTACACTTCTCTGGGTCCTCGATTCTAAGAACATCAAGATCCCAGAGTGTGTAAATAGACATATATTTAGCAAACAAAGAAGTTATGGTAATGGTTTGTGAAAGTGACTTCTTACACGAAACCCTGCCCAGTAGTGTTTATCCTAAATAGGTGATTACAGTTACCAAACAACATTTAAAAACGACTCTTTCGCCTGTCAGTATTTTTCCCGGAAAATCAGCCCCTATCAAAACTTCTATCGGTCCAACCTCACAATTTATTTCTATATCCAACAGTTGTAGTTCTCTCTTACACAAATATTTTCTGGCGGAAGGCACAGAACATTAAATCTTGTCATAATCAAGAACTTCAAAGTTGCATGCATAACGGTTTTTGATGTTTACCAACTGGGTTTGAAAACGATTGTGTGAAACTTCACCTGACTGGTTTCCTCCAAACAAAGCATGCTGAATACGTTCTTCCCCCTATTGATGTGTACTCCATTTATCCTACCACTTCCTTCAAAATGTATGATCCCTGAGATCCCGTGTCTATCAGAGATAGAACAGTTCGATTGCCCCTTTTCCTCTTCAACCGTACAGTAAGAGTTTGAAGAAGTACTTCAGAGCAAGAATTATTTGCTAATGTATTCTCCACAGGAACCCTTGTACTTTCAGGTAAGTCTTTCTTCAAATTGTCCATATCTCCATACTTAAGAACACTAGTTTATAGTTTGGGACAAATTAAAATACTGTGTTTACCATCACAGATTAAACACTTTAGTTTACATCCATTTGCAATGTGTCCACCTTTCAGACAAACAAAACGACAGCTACTTTGCCAATAATTTTAAGCTTCTCAACTCTGGTCAATTTTCTGGCTTTAAAACAATCTACAGAAAAATGTAATGCGTTTCAAAATATACACATCGAAGTGTTTTAACTAGGCCTGTTTCTTGTATCTACTAATGTGGCTGCTGTAGATACCTTTGTTTCTCCATAGCCGAGGATATTCCTCCTCTTACCTTTTACAACTTCCTCTCCACCACTAATATTAACACATTTTATCGCAAAACAAATGTGCTCTTCTTGTTTGACATTCCTCTAGCGAAAGTCCATTAGGCTCTGCAACCGCCCTTCACCTTGACCTATAGCACCACTACGTTGCCAAGCACGGGGTAAATCTTCTGTCAAGCAGGATTCAACCATTGGGTATAACATTGCCGCATACTTATCAGAGGTGACTTCCAAAGTCTCGAGTGCTCTCAGCTGAGTTTCCAAACGGCCATACATAGTCGATAACAGCATCCCATCCAACAAACTCTGAAGAGTCAGCTTCAATAGTTCCCGCACATAAACTTCGACCAATAAATCATCGCGTCCGAAACGAGATCTCAAACTTTGTATAGCCTTAGGATAATTTTCTTGAGTCTGAGGAAAACTTTTGACCACTTCTCGAGCACTTGAACTAGATAAAGTGGCCTGAATCAAATACTGGAATTTTTCGGATGCATCTAAATCCTCATCTTCATCAATTTTAGTGAATTGGCTCAAAAAAACTCAACCATTCTTTTATGTCACACCCATATTTCTTAAATTCGATCTTGGGAAGTTTGCACTTACATTTTTAACATTGTCTACCTCAATAATCGGTTTGAATACTGGCTGCGGACTCTACATCGGTATCATGCATCACCTTATATTTGCCAATATGAATACACAAAGTTGCCCAATTAGCTTCGTATTCATCCACACTAGCTATTTCGGCACTTGATTAATTTTCCGATGCATCACATTCAAGCAGGATATTCAATATCTGCTCATCTAGGTTTGCAAGTTCAGTTGATTTTCCTTGATTGATTTGTTTCAATAGGTCCTTCTCACCATTAACTGAAAACATATCTATTGTAGTCTTCACAATCTTCGTGAAAGAAGCTCAAATGGTGGCCCTTTTCTTCTTAAACAACAGCAACTCTTTATCTCCATCTATACGTCCTGTCAAGGTCGCCATAGTATCACTTATATTCTATCCGACGTAGTATTTAGGATGCGGCAGAATAGAAGACCAAATTCAATTTTGAGTCTTATCTTCCTCCACGAACTGAGCACCTGCTTGAGGAGAGGAAATACCCCCACCATTCTATTACTTTCCCCACTCTGACATGTGTCACTCTTTTGATCGATTGGTTTTCTGTAAACTAAATGACAAACAAAGCATAGACCTGTCGGCCACCTCTACCTGAAGTTTTGGGTTCGCAAAGTGTTTGAATAAACGGCTACATTGGCTAAGCTTTGGTCCCTGCTTCTTAGAAAACTGCTATATTTTTCTAGTAACTTGAAATAGTTTTAATCTGCGATTAATGAAAACATACTATCATATACCTATTGCTTATTGCTATGTTGTTTGAAAAACAAATTTGTTACTAATTGAATAATATAACTATCTAGATTTTTAAAATCAATTGGAAAGTTATTCGTGCAGTTTATAAACATGCTGAAAATTGGTTATATTAGAAAATGAGTTAGAAACTTTTTTAAATTATAGTTTAATAATTATGTATCGTGCCCTTTCTGAATACCTACATTGGAAAGTGACTATATAAGCACACGACTCACAAACTAGCGTAATCCTAGGACAGACGTCGAGGCTATAAATTAATTAAAATATTATAAGTATTACTCTCCCAACGGGATTTAACAATTATCTTAGTAAGAGGATGCGCTAAGTATTCGGCTCAGTTATCTTAAGCAGTGGTTCCCAAACCACTATCTTGGTGGTACTCCAAAATACGGAAATTGTTTGGGTGGTACGCCATTCAACAAGTTTGGGAACCAATGATTCTAGAGTGTAAATAAAGGCATAAAAATAAAGGTGTAGCCTATGTAAGCAATTCCTCATTTGATAAAAGTGCATAGTATATTCAGTAGCTACTGTAAAAACGATGTGAGCCAAACACGTATGTAGGATTTAATTTTTTACTGCGGGACGGTATTTGGTAGGAAAGAGATTTTTATAGGGGGTAGTTACCCTCCACCCCCTTAACTACCAACAGGAGAGTTTTCAGTGTAGCTTTGGACTTGAGTTAACTCTACCCCCAATGTGTAAAAGATACACATTTTAACATAACTTTTACTAGAAAGCATTGATGTTGAACCAATTTTGGGGAGGCACGCTCTAGTTGATCAATTAATTAACGTGTTTTTCTCTTATTGTACTAGATTAAAGGAACATAACACAATTATATAGAAATATATAGTAGCCATTACAATCAAATACATTTTTAACAGTTGTATTGTAGGAAAAGAGTAAAGCTACAAGACTCTGGAAGTCATTACTATAGCTGGGATTTCTATGTAAATACATATTCTATTCCTTGCCATTTAGATGCTTAGAAAATAGATATCTCAACGAATCGCCATATTAGGGTTAATATAATGTATAAAATAAAAATCAAATTTTATTTGATTATCATTTTATATATTTTTACTTTTTTTACGTGTTTATATTTTTCAAGTGATTTTACATAAATCTACCTACTTTGTGATGTTTTAATATATATTAATACTAATTGCAAATTTGTTGAAAATTTAAACTGTGTTTGATTTGGTTTTGTTTGTATAAATTTGCTGAAAGGAATTTTTCAATGAACTATTGAAAAGGATAAAATCAAACTCGGGTAGTCAAGTGTTTTTCCACTAAGTACATGCCTTCTCTCTTTACAATGAACCTTTTGATGCATTTTTTAAAAATAATTTTGCAAACAGATAAGGAATTTCGGTCCGGAACCTCACTCCCATCCAACACACTAGTCCAACGACTTACATTCTTATCTTGTAATATCTCCTAATGATTTTAGGTTCACATGGCCGGTTTAAAGTGAAAGTCTAACGGTACGCTACCATCAGATATTTTTATTTTTTTAACCATAACACCAGCCGATTATTCAAGAATAGTATATTAAAGTAATGGGCTGGGATTAACAACTCCTTCAAAGCCGACGGTAAATTCGTAATGTGTCAAGCTTGCAACAAAAAAATGGGACATTCCGTGAAATCACAATTGGAGCAACATGCACACTTCATACTAAAAAATCTAAGTTATTCGAAGAATCCTTTTTTTTTAACAAAAATGGAGGTGCCTTCCTTCCAGTTAAAGAAACTAATATGTAAGGACTTGTGTAGTGCAATGGTCGCTGTGAACATCCCATGTTTTAAATTCCAAGTTCCTGAATTTGCATCCTTCTTGTGACAGTAATGAAAGCGACACATTCCTGATCAATCAATACTCAGAAAGAATTATATGCATATACATTATGAAGAAACAATGGAAAGAATAATAAATTACTTAAGAGATTCCATCATATGGGTCGCTGTGGATGAAATGATGGACGTTTAAGGTAATTTTGTTGTGAACCTTGTATTAGGTAAAATAGATCCTAAGGATATTTCCAAACCATATTTGATTTACTGAGAAGTGCTGTAACATAAAGTCCTTTCAACGTAGGAATTGTTTTCTGAAAGGCCTTTTTCCCTACCGGAAATCAATTATATAATAGGATATTGGAGGAAAAAAGACCTTTCAGAGAGTAATTCCTACCGTGAATAGAGTATTAATTCCATTCACGATAGGAATTACTCTCTTAAAGGTCTTTTTTCCTACCAATATCCTACTATATAGTAGATTTATGGTAGGTAAAAAGGCCTTTAAGAAGTCATTTCCTGCGGTGAATGGAATATACTTATCATGTTGCAGGAGTCTTGAATGATGAATTGAAAGTGTTGTGGCCGACGATTAATAAAACAAAGACGACAAAGAACATACAATTTAAAAAAAAAAACATAGACAAACATTATAAGAGGCATAGACCTATATAACAAGATGTGTATTGAAATAATAACTAACAAGTTCATCTATTGAAACAATATGACAAGTAGTTTGATCTTGGATCTAAAGGGGTTTTTCACAAGTCAGTTAAAACAAAGCGTTTTCTTCCCTATGAAATGTGTGTACAGTTTATTTAACAATTACCTAGCTCACACATACCTTATTATATTGGTTGTTGTTGCTGTTGTTGTTTTGATGATGTTGCGGATGTAGTTGCTGTTGTGGTTGTTTGGTGTTCTATCTCACGACATCCGACATGTCCAGTCCTTTTGTCATTGAAATGAGAAGGCCAATGAGCCCTATTTATTGGTTATAATATAAGTTATAAGTGGATAATTATTTTGATTAACTAACCAAACGGAGAAACCTATGGGCTATAAAGAGATGGTAAGTGCCCATTAGAGCCTATACTGCTATTTAAAAGTGAGTTGGACATAAGTTTAAGTGTAGATACATTTTAATGGTCAATTAGTGAAATCATTACAAATAATTAATGCTTAATATAAGTGAGTTTGATTTCATCCTGTAATTATTATGAAACATCACGTATGCACAGGAGCCTTAAGTACACAGAAAATTAGTGAGATATAGAACGATCCATAGTTTTTTTACAGTGTATACAAAAGTATCATCATACTGACCTTAGCACTCGGTGTCAAACATAACCAGGATAGCACTTTGTTTAATGTTTATAAATATCATTTATGCAACAATCGAAACCTACAACACGCTAAACGGATTGCCAAATCCTAGTTCGGAGATCCCAATAGTAACAAGTGTAGCATGGTTAGAGACACTAACTAGAGAAATACATTATACACCATCTAAATTTAATTAGTATACGAGAAAACATTATCTTAAGGGTACCAGCCACTCCAACATAACATAAGTACTTTTTGAGTGGTGCTCGGGTACAGGTGAACCATATGCCCCACTACTAAAGAAAAATATATACTATCATAAATAAAAAATGTATACTATCATAAACGTATTAGGGAAGAGCTGTATGGGCTATTATCAATAATTGACCTTAACTTACACTCGTAACTCCCATGTATTGCCCTAAGTTTAGTTTGCTAAGGGTAACACAATTATGTTACGAAGTGCAACAGAGTACCAAGCGGCTCTTATAAATACTCTTGTAAGTACTAGACTGAAGTTTACAAGTAAGAGTCTGTTTTCAGTAAATGACCTACAATGCGTGAAAAGAGACACAGTACAACAAGTATGATCACTAATAAGATAAATGCATGTATCAAGATAATCATAAGTTTCGGTGCCTAAACTGTATTTTTGAAACACTACCCGAACACGGGATTTACTAATTAGTTACAAGTTACCCTACATGCAATAAGCATAAACAGGTATATACTATAACACAGGATTAACTCTACATGATATAACAATAAACTGGTGATATGTTCGCTGGTCTCGGCCAAATAATGATATGAAGAACGTATCCGTCATCTACAACAAACACACTGTCTTTTGGTGCATTTTCTTTGCAAGGAGAAACTGATTCTAAGACTTCGGCGAGGGCTGATTTCCTCGTATTCCTCGTTGATAGTTCATCAGACAAAAACATAGGTCTAGGTGCTAGTTTATATGAAAAGAACTGCATTAACTTAGATCCAGATAAGAATACACACACTATACGATTAAATAGCTGTTGTTGACTTATTTTCACGCTTTTTGTATGTACTTGTATAGTATTATTCATGGCAGATAAAGGTTTAACTATGTCCTTACGCTTGAGCTTTGTAGCTCCGAAAGTGCCACCGCTCATGTTTTTCTTGCATTCTGAACCTATTTCCAGAGCTTTATCACAGTTAATAGATTCTTCTCCTACAAGACCAGTCGACAAGCTGATTAACTCATTTGATGAACGATAGGCAAGTGAATGATAAACATCAAACCAAGAGGGAAATGTTTGTATGTAACGATCATCCCTAGATTGCCTGCCTGAACGAAGCTCCACATATTGTTCGGAGGTGATATTTCTCGTCCCACAAATATTCTCCAGAGCACAAGATATCTCTAGCATATCCAGGATATAATTTCTTCGGATAAAGAGGATGGAGGTCATGGATTTATTAAGAGCTAAAAGAGAGTGGGGCTTAAGAGGATTTTGACATGTTGTAAAGCATATAATTCTGAGTTAATCTTGAAATTTTCAGTGTTCTTCTAATTTTTTTCCCGCCTTAAAATAATCTTTAGGTATTTAAGTAAATTTTTGAACTTTGGGGTCTTCTAAAAAAAAGCCAAGCCTAGGACGTTAAGGGACTTTTGATATGTTGTAAGTCATGCAATTCTGAGCCGATCCTGAAATTGTCAGAATTCTCAGAATTTTGTCCAGATTATTTGCTAATAATCCTGGGCTATTAATCAAGTTGTTTGGATCATATTGGGGCTGAGTAAAATATTCATAACCGTCACAATAGGTTTGAAAATATTACTTTGATTCATTAAAATACCTTAACGGGGATTGTAAATAGAAAATTTTTAAAAATCAACTGTCACAACCCATGAGTCATGTTTGAATATCTATTTTAAATTACAAAACTCGAGTGGACGCACGCACTAAAATTGCTGGCTTAGCATGTGTGAAGTAACGTCCTAGAAAGGTTACAGGAGAGCACTGACAATTCATAACAATAATTGAACTAGTTGGCCAGAAAGGGGGCCATAGCGTGGGGTTGAGAAATGTTATAACAAATCAATGTTAGTAAATATCTAAATAAATCTTAATGTTTGGATGAAAATTAATTCATTAATTCTTGTACATATTCACACGGTTAATTTTGTTTGAATTTTTTAATAATGATAATTAACAATGAAGAAAAGTAGAACTCCTTTTCAGTTTTAATGAAAGCGTGAAATAATAATTCAGGCTAATAAAATGAGTAATTGGAAGTTCATTTTGTATTAATTATTGTTAGTGAATAACTTAAAATAGTCCTTTCTAAATAATTATTGTTATAAATCATAATATCACGTTTGGGAACATTAAACATATTAATACATATTTAAAATCGATAAATAATGAAAAAACTAGAGATGGGTCGAATCCACTATTTCTCGAATCCGAATCTCGAATCCGAATCTCGAATCCGAATCTACATTTTATTTTCGAATCTCGAATCCGAATCCTAGCAAATCGTTTTAAATTTTAATTATTTACAAATAGACCTACATTACAAAATATAGGTCTAAACTGTGAATTGAGATTTATTTCAATTGTACTTTCAATTTTAATCAACCCCAACCACCCCTCACAAAATACAGGTTAAAATCCGGCCAAATTAAACAATCTAGACTCTTATTAATGTTTAAAAATCAAATAAATTAAAATTTGAGTGTCTTTTAGTTATTTTTAAAAGTGTTGTTAGAATGGGTTAAGTTTATAAAAAATGTGAAATAAACATATTAGGCCTAGTTATCCTTTGATCAACTTTAATCATTATTAAAGGATATTTTATTGTATTAAGATAGCAAAAATAAAACTACAAACGGATATTTTTAATAAAGATTAAAACATGTTTAACAACTAAACATACTTTGGAAATAGTTAACTCAATAATACCTAAGTTGTTTTATTATCTTCTTATACATCCATTATCTATTTTCGCGTAGAAAACAAAT